>CM076582.1:1399930777-1400022032 GCA_034641835.2 Pinus albicaulis
AAACTCTTTTTCTCAACAATTCGGCCAAACTCTTATAAAATTTTAGTCGAACTATTATAGAGTTTAGCCAAAATTTTGAAATTGGTTCGAACAAACTCATTTTGTCATTTATATTGATGGTGTACTAACGACGTGGGAAAATAGAGTTTTCGTCAGAGGTGGGAAAATCAGAAACATAAGTTCAGACGAACTCTTAAAATAATCCGGCCAAACTTTAGTTTATAAATGCGCCAGCCAGGACCCGTTAATGGGTTTCGGGCTTATTAGCAACTGCGTCTGTGCCTGTTGTGTTTTTTTTTGTCTACGTCTGTTGTGTTTGTGTTTCGGGCCTATGTCTACATCTGTTTTTTTATAGGGTATTCGTATAGTCTTTCTCTTGTATCTGAATAATTCCTATTCGGCCTCGGCTTCGAATATCGAGGTTGGCACCACCTGCTTTAAAGATATAAATTCTTGTATTTCCTTCTCTATTTTAAAATTTTATGAAATCAACTCTCCTACTAAATTTTACTTGTATTATAAGCATATATATGTAAACTCTATAAACATATAGATGTAAATTCTTTAAATAGATTAGCACCACCATTTCTAGTTCCTACATTTGTTTCACAAACTCACCATAAAACAAGAGCCAATCGTATTTTTTTGATTAATTCCTCAAATTTTTCAGAGGTTTAAACCTCAAATAATTACAGTTTATGGTTTTTCTTTACTTCTAAAATATTCTCTAATAAATTATCCCACGAAGTATACATAATTTCCATTTGAAAGAACGAGTGAATAAACATAAAAATAAAATAGTAAAGCATCATGATTTGGTGAGGATAGTTGTATCTCTGTTCAAGTCAGTGGTTGTTCTGGCCAAATGATCTAAAACACATCTCATGTTCAGAGTGCCATTTAGTTGCTTATAATTCACGTTGATAATTGATTCGATGACTAAAAGGCTTAGAGAGTGACATTAAATATTTAATCGTAAACATTTTGACAAAAATCTATACAAAATAAGTAGAACGTATTGTTAACATATGGAAATGATTAAATAGAGAAAACTTACATCTACAGGTCAAAGAAAATGAATATTCTGCCTCAGATTCATCTTTCAAATAAAATTACGATTAACATGCAAAAAATATAGTTAAGAGAAATTAGGTTTACAATAAAGATGCATTCACAACTCCGAGTATGATTTTCAACTGGTGGGCTCGCAAAAGTTTCCTTCTAATATGAATACTATAGTCCACGTTAGATTGGTCTAATATCATTCCAAAAGTGTCATGAAAGTTGGTTCCATTAATTCCCAATTCTTCTTGTTGTGGCAACTTTCAATTAGTTATTTTTACTGATTTATAATTATGTTTAGGTGCTTTAGTTAATTTCAGTTAATTTAGTTTTAATTAAGTGAAGCTCAGTTATGTACTATTGCATGTCTAGTATGCAATTTATATAGCTGAAAATAGGTAATTTCTTCCATTTCTGTTATCGATTTTATTTTTGTGTTGGTTGTCTATTCAGTTATTGCATGATAAATAACTGAAACTAAATTAACATAGCCACTTTCTAATATTTAAAATTAGGGCTTCTCAAATATGATGTGTGAGAATGCAGGATTGACATGATTCTAGAAGAAACCATTTATATCAGAGGAAAAGGTATTGAAGGGTATTCGGCCACGTTTTATGCTTTCAGTTTAAATCTTTATTATGTGACATCAATATTTAAAATTCCCTATAGTACAAACCACTTCAATCTTTAGGATCCTTTTACAAGGAATTTGAATGAAACATAAGTTATACTTTCTTCTTTACGAGGCTTCTAAGTGAAAACATACTCCCAACTACAATATTTATAATTTCTCAGCAAGATTAAATGTGAAGGATAAGTTTTAATTTTTTTGCAAGGCTTATAAGTAGAAGCATCAGGTGAGTTTCAAATTCCTTACAACAAATTAAACCTTCTGGCTTCTTGTCAGTTTAAATGCTTTTCTGAAGACTGTTTTTCTTAAGGATATATTTCCCCATGAGTCAGTCTTTTTCAACTTATTTTAAATACACTCTGCAATGAATTTGTGAAATGTAGTCATTTTGAAAGTACTTCCAACAACCCAGCATGGTCCATGATCCTACATGTTGTGCTATCAGTTACCATAATAGAAACTGAAAATGATACACTAGGAGGAAACTAAATTAAGATAACTAAATTAACATAGCCACATTCTAATATTTAAGATTAGGGCTTCTCAAATATGATGTGTGAGAATGCATGATTGACAGATACCTGTAGATCATTGGAACTCTATGTTGTTAATATTGGACAGATTTTGGCAAGTTTAAGGTGTTTTATCTAGCATGTAGATGACACCCCTTTAGAGACTACTTTCATGTTTCCAATATTTTGGACCCTTGTGTACCAATTTCTTGTGGTTTCCAATGATATATTTCTAATAAAGGGATAAATTGTAATGATAAAAACATTCATATACAACCAATAAATACCTCATAATCTGCGATAAGAAGATGTTAGATGCTTTGCTAGCTCAAAATAAAATAAAATTGGATAATATTAGCATAGAAGTTTGATCCACAATATATAGGAACTATTCCATATAGGCCTAAATTGACAAACAAATAATTCAATGTTTCCACAGGGGAATCCATGTAATTGAATAAACAAACCTTGATTACACAACCTCCTACCAAACGCGACTTATGTGATCAACAAAAAAATGATAAACACTTATAGGTCAGATGAGTAGGACTCAATAGTTGTAAGTAAATCCATAACTCAATGGCCTAATGTTGGACATGTCCCACGACAATACTAAGTCTCACTAACAGACTACCTTTAACTATTTTCCTTTTCGGCCTTCCTCGCTTAAGTTTTCTCTGTTTCAAAATTACATGATTGACTTCAAATAAAACAACCTTTAGAAATGATTTGAAATTTCTAGCCCTTCGAGAATACCAAGTTAAACCAACAAACAACTCCACATCTTGGAAACCATTCCTTTTAGAAAATCCATTCTTTCAGTCCCTTGAAATACACAGGGAAAGGAGGATAATAGCATTTCAGGTAGGGAAGATAAAGATGTCATAATAGAACTCTGATATATAAGCACAATCTTCAACTCTATTGTTTTGTAGGTAAAGTGCTATCTTCACATTAAAGAATTTTACAAGGTTACTCTAAAACTAAAGGCTTTCTCCCATTAATTAAAGGAAAACATTAAAGCCTAAAAAATGAACCTAAATTGGCTGAACTTCCATAGGATTTTTAGTCTGTTTGTTGAGTGTCAAATTCTACAAGTTCTACAGGTAGAGTTTGTAAAGGGCCACGTAGCCTCTGGATCTCATCTTTTATGAAAGGCAACATATCCAGTAAATTTCCCTATAGTCAATCTTTGGAATAGATCTAAATAGAAGTTCTTCATTTTAATATCCATAAACCACAACCACTTTGAGGAAAATCGTGTACAGGTGTAATTTCTCCCATACATGTGTCATTTATCCCTTAAAATCTTAAGGAAAACTTTAAAGCATGTGTTATTGGCTTTTTCCCTTTAAATTTAAAGCATTTGTCATTTCTCAAGGCTTTCTCCCATTAATTCAATGCAAACTTTAAGGCCTAAAAACTGAAAGTAGCTGAAATTCCATAGGATAGGATCCCCCAAACTCAAATGGAGTAAAGTGTAAAATGTTAAAAGTGGAGTGTTTTATGATGTAATGGATCTTAATAATCTAGATTGACATGGCTGTATTGAACTTCCATAGGATAGGATCCCCAAAACTCAAGGTAAATAAAATGTAAAATGTTAAAACTGGAGTATTTTATGATGTAATGAATCTTAATAATCTATATTGACATGGCTATATTTTATTAATGTGCCTAAATTTATGCCTTCCATATTGCTTTATTCTTGTAAAATGTTAAACGTGGAGTGTTTTAGGATGTAATGGATTTAAATAATCTAGATTGTATTAAATATGATGTAATGGATCTTAATAATCTAGATTGAAATGGTTGTGTTTTATTAATGTACCTAACTTTACATCCTCCATGTTTCTTTATTATTGTAAAATGTTAAAAGTGGAGTGTATTAATGTACCTAAATTAACACCTTCCATGTTTCTTTATTCTTTTAAAATGTTAAAAGTGGAGTGTTTTATGATGTAATGGATATAAATAATCTTGATTGACATGGCTAAAGTGATATGATGATAGTGTAGGTTGATGTTGAAGTTGTACAATTCTTGTACATATCAATTATTATAAATTATTGAACAATTTGATAAGTGCTAAATCATACTTCTTATTAAGGACATAAATAATTTATGATGATAGTCTAGGTTGATGTTGAAGTTGTAAAATTCTGGTACATATTAAGGATGAATAATAATACAAGCCAAAAATGGAATTATTATAAATTATTAAACAATTTTATAAGTGCTAAATCATACTTCTTATTAAGGACATAACTAATTTTTCATAACAGAACTCCGATACATAAGCACAGTCTTCAATTCCATTGTTTTGTAGGTAAAGTACTATATTCACATTAAATAATTTTATAAGGTTACTCTAAGACTAAATTCTTTCTCCCATTAATTAAAGGCAAACATTAAGGCCTAAAAAATGAAGCTAAATTGGCTGAACTTCCATAGGATTTTATTTTATCTGTTGAGTGTTAACTTCTACAAGGTTCTATAGGCAGAGTCTGTAAAGGGCCAGGTAGTGTTAACTTCTATAAGTTCTAAAGGAAAAGCCGTAAAGGGCCAGGTAGCCTATAGATCTCATATTTTCTGAAAGGTGACATATCCAGTAAATTTGCCTAGATTCAATCTCTAAAACAGATGTAAATATAAGTTCTTCATTTTGATATCCATAAACCACAACCACTTTAAGGAAAACTGTGTACATGTGTCATTTCTCCAATACATGTGTCATTTATCCCATAAATTCTTAGGAAAATTTTTTAAATCATGTGTCATGTTGGCTTTATCCCATTAAATTTAAAGCATGTGTCATTTGTCAAGGCTTTCTCCCATTAATTCAAGGCCAAATTTAAGGCCTAAAAAGTGAACCTAAAGTAGTTGAAATTCCATAGGATAGGATCCCCCAAACTCAAGGCTTCCTCCCTTTAATTCAAGGAAAATTTTGAGGCCTAAAAACTGAACCTAAAGCAGCTGAACTTCCATAGGATAGGATTCCCCAAACTCAAGGCCTTCCCCCATTAATTCAAGGCAAACTTTAAGGCCTAAAAGCTAAACCTAAAGTGGCCGAACTTTTAGGATTTTAGAATGTTTTTTTAGTCTTAAATTATTTAAGTTCTAAAGGAGTCTATAAAGGGATAGGTAGCCTTTGGATCTCATCCTTTCTTAAGGCATGTAAAGGGCCATGTAGCCTCTAGATCTCATTCTTTCTTAAGGCATGTCATTTCATGTAAAGGGATAGGTAGCCTCTCATAGGGTTTTGAACTTCCATAGTATTTTAATTTTTTTGTTGAGTGTTAAATTCTAAAAGTTATAAAGGCAGAGTCTATAAAGGGCCAGGTAGCCTTTGGATCTCATATTTTCTCAAAGGTGACATATTGAGTAAATGCCCCTAAAGTCAATCTCAAAAACAGAAATAGAATTTTATATTCATAAACCACTACCACTTTAAGGAAAACATTATACATGTGTCATTTCTCCCTTCTCCCATAAAATTTTAGGAAAAAATTAAGGAATGTGTTATTTCTATTTTATTTCTCCCATAAACTATAAGGAAATTTGTCATTTCTCCCACAAACTCATAAAGGTGCGTGACTTTTGACATAACTTCATCAAACACTACCACTAGTTGTTTTAGTAAGTGCATAAAATAAGTTGGCAAACCATGTAAATGTAACTTCTCACACAAACTATAGGCTTTCTCTCATTAATTCAAGGCAAAATTTAAGGCCTAAAAATTGAACCTAAAGTGGCTGAACTCTCATAGGATTTTGAACTTCCATAGAATTTCAGTTTGTCTGTTGAGTGTTAACTTCTACAATTTCTAAAGGCAGAGTCTATAAAGGGCAAAGTAGCCTTTGGATCTCATCTTTTCTCAAAGATGACATATCCATTAAATGCCCCTACAGTCAATCTCTAGAATAAAAATAGAATTTATTCATTTTAATATCCATAAACCACTACCACTCTAAGGCCAATCTTGTACATGTGACATTTCTCCATTCTCCCATAAAATTTTAGGCTAACTTTAAGACATGTGTAATTTCTATTTCAATTCTCCTACAAACTCATAAAGGTGTGACTTTTGACATAACTGCATCAACCACCACAACTTGTTGTTTTAGTAAGTGCATAAAATAATTTTTCAAACCATGTAAATGTCACTTCTCCCACAAACTAAATGCTTTCTCCCATTAATTCAAGGGGAAATTTAAGGCCTAAAAAGTAAAACTAAATTGGCCGAACTCTCATAGGATAGGACCCCCAAACTCAAGGATTTCCCCCATTAATTCATGGAAAAATTTAAGGCCTAAAAACTAAACCTAAAGTGGTTGAACTTCCATAGGATTTTATTTTGTTGGTTGAGTCTTAACTTCTACAAGTTCTAAAGGAGTCTATAAAGGGATATATAGCCTCTGGATCTAATCCTTTCTTCAGGTATGTAAAGGGCCAAGTAGCCTCTGGATCTCATCCTTTCTTATGGCATGCCATTTCTAGATGTGATTTATGCCATAAATTTTAGGGAAAACTTTCATGCAAACCATGCATGAACCATGTATATGTGTCGTAAATATCCCTTAAACTCTAGGCAATGCAATAATTAATGCATATCGTTTCTAGATGAGAATTCTACAATGAAATTTAAGTCAAAATTTAAGATAAACCATGCACATGTCATTTATCTCATGTACATGTGTCATTTCTCCCATGCATTTGCAATAAATGTTAATTTAATATATTTTTATTGAGTTTGTTTTTTTAGGGATAAAAAAACCCACTAAATATGGTCGAAAATGGACATTATGCATAGATGTTTCTTGCTATCCTAGTCCAGGGAAAGTTGTGATTACACATGTGCTTTCCAATATTGTGACTAGCAAAGTCGTCAAAAAGAAAATTAATATACCGGGAAGAACAAAAAACAACGAGGCATATTATATTGCATTGATATAAGGCTTGGGAATAGCTAGGGAGTATGGATCAAATGGAATTGTACTTTTCACAAATTCTGAACTTGTGTGCAACCAGATGAAAGGCGTGTTCGAAGTTAAGGAGAGGCTAAAAGAACTGTATGGAATAGCAAACCATACTGTTAACCAATTTTAATTTTTTAGTATAAGACATTGTACAAATGTGAATAAGATGTATGCTGATATATTGCATGGGGCAATGCCAACTCAGGATTCATCTATCAAATATGAATTAATAGATGAATTAGAATTATACGGGGCAATTCCAATGGAAGATTCATCTCTCAAAGATGAATAAGTTTTGAGATGCTCTTCTTCAAAAATTCAAGATTCTTCTCTGAAAGATAAATTAGTGTTGAGATGCACTCCTTCAAATTTTATTGATGGACATTGTAACATATCTTGGATATGTGTGTGTTTTGTACTTATAAATGCGTCCTTTTTAATGACCATGTGTTTTTTTTTAATTATATACCAAGTGTTCTCCCACCACACCATGTAAAGCGCAACTTGGTCAACTTCACATTTGCAACAAGTGGTGAACTTCACTTTTTTATAAAATTAAAATGTGAGGACTTCAACAATTTTTTATTTAAATGGAGTTTCACACTTCTTTTTTAATGACCATGACTTTTTTCAATTTTATACCAAGTGTGCTCCCACCATGTAAATCGCAATTTGGTGAACTTAACATTTTTATAGAAAAAATTTCTTCAATTGAGTTTCACACATCAATTAGTACTTTAAAGTTGTTTTTTACATAATTTGTGTACACTAAATTGCATTAATTTTCTGAAATTTATTTTGAATTAATTTTAAATAGTAATTTAAAAAAATAATTGTAAAAGTCCACTGCATATATATATATATATATATATATATATCATGGAGGATGAACGATGAAGATCAACAAAATCCCATATCTCTACGAGAGAGGGGGATCAAGGATCGAGGGATGTTCATGGTATTTAAAAATAGTATTAAATCTCCATACATATACATACATGTGTGTAAATATGGAATTGATTTTTTATCAATTTTGTGAGTTAAATTAGTTGTTAATAACTTTCATTTTTTACTTTTTAGGAGCTAAGAGGAGAAGGGTGTCTACTCCATCAATGGAGCATGTCGATGTTTCACACAATCATGGTATGGTTCACGCAATTTAATCAATGAATATGTACATGCATTTATATGTATGAATTTATTTTTTGATTGAATATAAATTCATATTGTTTATGAAGCTTCTCTCTTGTCTGATGAGGTTGGTGGTGGTTCACATTCCCTTGGAGGGCCATCAATAAGCATTGGTGGATTGCGTGAAGGTGGTTATATGTATTCCCCCAGAGGCCAATCAACGAATGGTTGTGTTGGTTCTCAACCAATCGGTGGTTGTGTTGGTTCTCAGTAGGGTCATTATGGTTTTCAACAGTCTTAGGGTGGGAAAGATGTTATCCAACCACATCGAGGTGGTCATCAATTTGAATATTATTTTCGTTCAATTTGTACAATTTTTTTTACATGTGATTTTTTAATATACAAAATTTATATATTGATGCATAGGCTGAAAATGTTTCTCCAAATGTTGCTTAAAAAATAGGTAGGACAGAATGTGTCATTCAAGAATAATGTTGTCCACCAATCACGACTTATCCATCCAGGATTTCTGATGTACCTTGGGAAACAAACATGCAGCAATGCACCTTAGAAAGGTGTGAACATCTTCATGCAAAATTGAATAGAGATCTCATGGCTTTGACTCTACCTGTTGAGAGTCAAGAAAGCTTGGAAATAATTACATACTCTTTAAGTGAACTAGTAGATATGTACCAAAATCTTGGGCCAACCACTGATACTTTTATAGAAGTGATGAGAAAAAGAAAGGAAACAATGATGGGTCCTGATAAATGGGAGGTTGTTAAAAAAAGAGTTACAACTAAAATGTCCAAGTATATGTTTAATTTCAAAGATGGGGCGAAAATAAATATGCTGAAGGTGCAATATTTCAAGCACCCTCATATAGCTCACTATTTATATGATAGACACCTTGCGGCCTATGGAAGAATCCCATGGAACGACGACGTTCCGCTTTATTTTGAAAATTTATTTTATATAGAATTCTTTTTGCAAATGAAACCCAATTACAATAACCTTCCCTATGAATTTTTTGGTCCTTGAGAAGGTCGATTGTGTGACCGCAAGGGCGCTAAGCATGATGTTGATTTTCCTTACCCTCAGCCACCATTGGTTAGCTGACCTCTTTGTGTTGAAACTTTGCGGTCAGATATGGATGCCACTTCTCAAATTAGTTGAAAAGCAAGGGATGCCATCATTGACAATGTTCATAGTGGGTTAAGTGGAGTCGATGTTTGTTTGAATCGACAAAGAGCATGTGAGAATACATGCACTAATTTTGTGTATTATATAGATGAAGAGGTTGACAACATGAGTTTTGAAGATCTCATAACATATGCAAAAAAATTTCGTAATGGTTGGTCGGACCTAATTGTTCATGAGGAAGAGGGCATGGGGATGGTATGTGTTAATGGTTAGGGTTAAATTTTTTTAGCACATGTACAATTTGTAATAAATACATACATACATACGTTTATTTGTATACATTAATATAACAAAAAAGTATCATTATATGTTAACACCATTTGCAGTTGTCATGCTTGATGAATGAAGAAAATGTTAATATCACGGTCAGAGCCTCTGGTTCAAACAATCAAGATGGGTCTCACCATCAATCATACAATCAAGATGGTTCTCACCATCAAGATATGTTGGCATATGTTAGTTTTTTTTAAGTGAACATGATTATGTACAATTATTTTTTTATCTATTATTGTATATATCGAAACATGATGAGATATTTTTAAAATAAATAATTGTGCACACATGTACATGTACATATATATAATAAAATATTTTAATAGATTCCATTTCCGTCCGATGTTTCTGGGATGGAGGTAGCTTCTTCTTCCTTGGGATATGTGCCAAATCCATCATCACAAGCATGAACAATTTTTCACTTTTAAAATAAATGTTTTTAAGTTATATATTGCACCTCAAAAAGTTCCATTAAAAAATGAAATATATCTACATCGTGAGTTATTTTAAAATTTTTGAATTGTTCAGTTTTTGGAGATTTTCTTTCCGAGCAACTCTTAGGAGATGTGCCAAATCCACCAGCACAAGTATTCATTTTTTCACTTAAATATATGTTTTTAAGTTATAATTTATAAATTTAAGTTTAAAAGTTTTATTATGAATTGAGATCTTGATCTTGAGTTATTTTATACTTTTAAATTTTTTGAATTTTAGGTTCCTATAGAGGATTTCTTTTCTCCACGAACTCCAGCTATGGAGATAGGGACACCACACCATTTCAACCATTTGAATAATTTTTCTAACTTTTTTCTTAATATTATTGAATATAGGTTTAGATATGCATTTTCATTTGAAATTTTTTAATATATATATATATATATAATTGTACATGTATATTGTACAGTTTACTGTTGAAGATGTTCCTGTGGGGGAAGTTTTAGTAGAGGAGCAACAAATGGAGAGGGAACCTCATGAGGTATTGCATGATTTTTTTTTACATTTTGTTTTTTACGTGGAGTTCTATATATTCTCACTCATTTTTAAAAAATTAAATTTTAATGTTTGTACACATTGTGTGCAAGTTCCCTATGCTTTGTAGGATAGCTCGATGATCGCGATTTTGCTGGGAGAGACACTACATCTGTATGTATTTGATGGATGATGCACATGCACACATGAAACATTATATTTTCAATAGATATAGTCTTAAATTTAAATTTTTATATATAGTCTTATCTAGATGGAGTCATATATAACATGATACTTGATACTTGATACTTGTGAGATCTACAAATTTTGGACATATTTTATGTGACCTACATTTGGTACATGTGACTGTGATATATATGTTTTTAAAACTTATGTTTTGGATGGTTGGACTACATTTGGCATGTGAAGTACCATGTTATGTAGTGTTATATAATTTTTTTTGTTTTTTAAACTTAATTTTTGGATGGTTGAACTACATTTGGCATGTGATGTGAAGTAATGTTGTGCTATAATTTGTTTTGTTTTTAAAAATTGAGTTTTGGATGGTTGAATTACATTTGGCATGTGAAGTAATGTTGTGATATATAATGTTTTGTTTTTAAAACTTAATTTTTTGATGGTTGAACTACATTTGGCACGTGATATAATGTTTTGTTTGTATTGGATAGTTGAACGAAAATTAGCTTGTGAAGTAATGTTGTGATATATTGTTTTTGTTTTTAAAACTCAAGTTTTGGAGGGTTGAAATACATTTGTCATGTGAATTAATGTTGTGTTATAATTTTTCTTGTTTTTAAAACATAATTTTTGGATGGTTGAACTACATTTGGCATGTGAAATAATGTTCTGATCTATAATTTTTTTCTTTTGAAACTTAAGTTTTGGATGGTTGAACTACATTTGGCACGTGATATAATGTTTTATTTTTATTGGATAGTTGAACTACAATTGGCATGTGAAGTAATGTTGTGATATAATGTTCTTGTTTTTAAAATGTAAGTTTTGGATGGTCAAACTACATTTGGCATGTGATTATGATATAATGTTTTTTTTTTTTAATTCAAGTTCTCGTTTTCCAAAAAAAAAATCACATGAATATATGTACATGTAGAAATGATTTAAGTACACATGTCTGAATATATATGTTAAAACGATTGAAGTAATATATATATATATATATGTGTGTGTGTGTGTGTGTATATATATATATAGATATATATATATATATATATAATCATAAGATTCTAGGTCTTGTTAGATGTGGCAAACAATCATAAAATTTTAAAACTGCATTCTATAATGTATATATATCGAGTACGTGCAACATTTTTCATCAATGCATGTATAGAAAAGCTACTTTCAGTTAATTCCATTCTAGAACATATATATCGAGTACGTGCAACATTTTTCATCATTGCACATAGAAAAGATACTTTTAGTTAATTGCATTCGAGAACATATATATTCAGTACGTGAAACATTTTTCATCAACGCACATAGTAAAACTACTTGAACAATTAATTGCATTCTAGAACATATATATATCCAATACTTCTAGAACATATATATCCAATACGTGCAACATTTTTCATCAATGCACATAGAAAAACTAATTTTAGTGAATTGCATTCTAGAACACATATATATCCAATATGTGCAACATTTTTATCAATGTACATAGAAAACTTGTACTTTTAGTTGATACTAGTGTGCATGTACCAAAACAATGTACATGTGCAAGCACTTGCACAGATAGCATAATAAGGCAGTTCAATTTTTAGTTGAGTTTTATAAGTTCTAAAACATGAATCCAAAGAGAAGAAATTGTTGGGCCATTCAATCAAAAAAATTCCAATGGAATGCCATCTTCAATGATCCGTTCATGATCAAATTTTGACATTTTCCATTTCTTAATTTTCGTTTCTTTCTTTGATTGAACCTCTATCAACTTTACGTGAGTTGCACACCAAAAGTGACTATATTTACAACTTATGACATTAGGTTGATAGTCTTCAAAGTAAACGAAATCGCCACATTGATTAGTTTGTCTGAAAAAATAACTTTTCAGTATAATGGATCCTATGTCATATGGAAAACCGTGATCATTATAGTTTTCTAATAATTTCACCTTTCATTCTGTGCAACACATCAAATAATACTTCACATTTTCATCATTGTTAGTAGGTGCAATTACAGAAAAAACATCTCCTGTACAATAAAGAAAACTTATGTATTTAAATGTAGATCATAATTAACATGAAAAATTAACTTTAAAATAATTTTAGTATCTATTTCTAGATCTTTATCATTTGAAAGAAATTCAAATGTTACCTTCTCTAACAAGATGAAAAACTCGATCACCATCAGATGATATTGTAGTCTCCTCTTATTGCATTTCATCAAATATTGCAACATACATTTTCCCCTTTGTATTTAGCTCTATATGTTTCCAATCCTTTACATACATTTTGTTTTCACAAACATCATTGGATTTTGTGTTGTCTATGCAAACCTGAAAAAAAAAACAAGAATATTTTCTTTTATCTAATGCAAACACATTTGTGGAAAAATTTGTTTTAATTGAATGTAATTTTCGAGTCCCTTTTTTTTGTTTCAACATCATTTCTAATCGATCTATCTACATCTTTGACCCCAATATGCCAAAAAACCTATATATGGAAAATTCAAAGAATAATGTAAATATGATATCAAAATACCATCAAAGATAATAATTGTGATAAATGTACACTATTTAAAATTGGATATGCAATAAAAATGAAATTGAATGTACCTTCGCACATCCCTTGATCGGTTAGTCTCATGGCTTAGTGTAGCGATGCACCGTTGAACAAATTCTTTAGTGTCCAAAAGTTACTTTGAAGAGGGGTTCATTTGATATCTTCGAAGTACTCATTTTATGCATGCCCCTGCACCATCATGTTCTCCTTTTCCATGGCCAGTCTCAAGGAAATTCGAGCAATGTTTAATGTTGGTTTAATTATGAAGATAACACAACCAAAAGAATGATTGTGAAGATTTGAATTGACCTACGCATACATCTGACTATATCCAATGTTCATTCAATTTTATTCCATGACTTTTGAAGTAGTCATAAATCTTTCCAAAAACAATTTGTACAAAATATATATCATGTGTACTGTTATCACTCAGATTGAACCTCAAGCTGAGAAAGGAAATTCCAAGGTAACCTCAAACTACACTTAGCCAAGTAGCTAGCCCTACTAGGAAAGGAGAGGGCTCTCTCCTTAAGGATAACAGCTAATATGAATGTGGAAAGAAGATATTAGGCTAGGTATAGTAGCTTAGGTGTTTTTATTTTGATTGTATAGGATTTTGCTGGATCAAAAGGAGTCAAACAGTCAGGACAAGGTAATTAGGTCAAAATTTGCAGGGTGTTCTATGGGAAAAGGTAGGTACAATGTTTAGCACATTAGGGTTTCGATGGGTGGGATGATCAAGACAGGTGAGGAGCTAGAAATATCATGGTGGAATCATGGGTTCTTTCTAAACTGAAGAAATTTACAGACTATGAATATTTACCCAAAACAAAGCATATGAGAATGGATTTTGCTAATATAACTTGCAAACATTCACTTAATAGAAATGAAATGATGGATGAAATACAAAAAAAAATATAACATCTGAGCACAAAATAAGAAATTGAAACTAAACAAAATACCACATGGATCCCATAAAAATACTTTGAAATTTGATTAACGTCTAGGAAAAACTGGTACAAAAGAATGTCTCTTGAAAAGCCAAACCTCCAAAATGAGCCCAACCATTACAATGACTGAGAAAATATATCATATATACCTCAAAAAAACTCTCCCTAGCCTTAGGGAGTTGAATCCATGAGATGGGAATCAACTACACCTAATGCCAAACAAGAAACCGAAGACTAGGAAGACCCAACAATTTGCCTCTAAAAGAGAGGAAACTGATTCATTTGACCTCTAAAGGACTCACCTAATGTATCTACCTTAGATGAAAGTAAAAACATGATAATTACATTTACATCATGACCATTTACATCAGTAATTTATTTCATTTTCCAAAGTAAAAGTGAAACTGGAGTGAAACTTCAAAATTTTCTGAAGACCGTGAAAATACAATTTCCGGGCAAACGCGCAGTGTCTAAGTAGGAAACATAGCCTATTTTGCAAGTTGGTTTTGAGTTCCTTCCAGGTGTCCAAATTAGCTCCATGATAGCTCATTGGAAATCTCTTTGAGTCTAGTTTCCAAATACACCTCCAGTTTCAAAAATGATGCTTAGTGGCCTTGTAAAAATTTCAATCTCCCAAGACTAGTAAACGTGCAACGACCAGGTCAAAAAGAAGGTAGAAACATGAAAATTTGGTAGTGTTTTACACTTTTAAGGGACCATTTCTCCTCCAAATCTTCTGAAACTTGCTAGGGTTTATTTATTCTTCATTTCGAACATGATGGTGGTGGTAATTTGTCAATTATAGGCCCAAAAAAAGAGTTCAGCATCCAGGTCGTTGGGCACTTGGTAAAATTTTTGTGTGCCAAAAAGCCTGAGAAAACCAAAAATGAACTGAAATGCCAATTGTGGAAAAAATTACCAAAATGTGTGAGGTTACCTGCTTATCAAGTACTTTAGGCATGAAGAGACACCTCAGCAAGTATATCTAACCTCTCCTTCTCCCCTCGCTTAGTCAAAATTTTAGTCTTAGCATTGGCTCCATTGAGCTTGGCCAACACAATACTCTCTTTCCATGCATGAAGTTTGACTCTTGTCCTCAAAAAGTCATTGTCCTTGTTGGCATTCCCTAGAAACCTCTCCAAATGCATATTGGCTCTCTCAAGCCATGATTCCCTGTCCTTTCTAGTCTATAAGGCAAGAAGCTCACTTCGTGTGAGTTTCTTTGCCAACTTAGCTTCTCACTATATTTCACGAGCTAAAGCTCTCTTCAGCCCTATAGTATTTTGTTTATGTCTTGGAGGTTGATCCTCCTCATCATCAATCTCACCAAATCTTTCCAAGGTCTCCTCCAACAAGGCCATATCTTTTTGTGCCTCTCTTTGTGCTTCGATGGTATTTACCTCATTGATGATTTGCTTATTTTTGAGCTGTTGTTTTTCTTGCTCAAGAAAATGAATCACATATTTTTCTCTCGCAAGATTAGCTTGAAGTTCACTAATATTTTTGTCTTTGCCTTTGATTGCTGCACTAGTGATTTTTCCCTCATCTTCCTCATCTAAATCAATCAATTGAAATTCATGCTATGTTTCATGTTTGTCCTCCTATTCATCAATGATTGGCTCTTTAGCCTTTTCCTTGCCTTTTTCCACTTGTTTTGTTGATAAATAAGGCATGGCCCCTTCCACTCCAAGTAAAGAAAACAAATTCATGTAGCCTCTCTGTTAAGTCTTTGGAAATGGCTTAACATAAGTCAAATTAGCCCAAGTTGTCTCAATATCCTCCTCACTGCTTGATGACTCAGAATCATGATGTGATGATGATGAAGGGTTATAGAAAGGTGAAGAATAAGGATCAACATCGGGTAAATGAAATTGAATTAGTGATGATGTATGAGCAGTAGGACAAGATGGAGGATGAGATGATGAGGGGATACTCTTCTCATGATGACTAGGTGGGGTAATGAAAAATTCATTTGCTATGAATGTGTCCCATGGAATATTATTTTGCTCAAGATGATGCATGAATATCATCTTGATGATGGAGTGATGGAAAACACTCTACATTTGATGATCATAATCCATCTTTTGTACAATTTATTTCATCTTGTCAATTTTGCGGGAGAGATAGTAGGGTATGTGAAGCATTCTGACTCGAGTGAAGTGCATGAGGAGTTGGATATGATATGAATAGAGTCGAGAAAACCTCCCGTCATAGGTGAAGTATTTCATGATTATTTTCACCATAGGGACATATCGGTCAAGAATATGGGAGAAAGGGAAAATGGCATTTTTTTCATCCTTGTATCTAGGTTTAAGATATGGTTTATAGTAGCTCTGATCAAGGTTCCCTTTTTTAAATAATTTCTCTCCCACATTAGGGATCCCTGTAGCAGCTGCAATGGAATTAGTGGAGATGGTTAAAGTAACCCTAGCAAGAGTGACTTACTTATCATGAATATTGCGAATGAACAACCTTGTCAACATAGAGTGATACTGGATCTACTACACTTTCTCACAAAACTCAAAAGAACCAACATGTTTAAAATATGACACAGTGGGGGGAGAAGACATCAGATCTTTAGTGGTTGCTGGTTCATATCTGATGATTTTCCATCCTTTCTTACATGATTACTTCTTTGGTGTTTGTTCCTCACTCACACTTCTCTCTTCCTCTTCAGACATTTTGAATTTGAAGGCTTTGGAAACCCTAGGGTAATGTGATGAGATGAAGGGAGTGAGAGGTGAAATGAATAGCTTAGGAAAATGGAGGGAGGGAATGTAAATGAAAACCTAGGTCTATGAAAACCCTAGGATTTAATAGTGTTTATGATTGATATGTGTTTAGGGACATGAATATGGATGTGTCCATGGAAATGGGAAGGAAATTAAAACTAGGGTTTCATAGCAACAAGCACTTCAAATTTGTTATGAAACACCAAATCTATTAGAGGAGAGGTGTATTAGGGTTCAATTACTATTTTAAAGCCCTTTAGAGAAATATGTGAGGAAATGAAAACTTTTTGGAGGTTGTGAAACCCTTCGAAACCTTGCCTGAGCAAACGCGCAGCATCCTGGAGGAACACGCAGTACCCTGGAAAACATGCAGCAACCAAGGGTAAATGCCCAATGCCTGTGTAACTTGGTCAGAAGTTGTTGGGAAAATGTGCAATTCCTGAGGGTAAACGTGCTTCGTTTGGGAAAACGTGTAGTGCCTGAGATAAAACGCGCAACGACCCCGAAATTTGACTTAAAATGCTTGAAAATTTGAAATTTCTCCTTTGGTGGAAACTCCTGATGGATGAATGGAAACAACGACTTGCTTTGAGTTGTTTGAATGGCTTTATAGCTTAGTATTTTTGGATTTTTAATTTTTATTACCCACTTTTCCTATGTTCACTTCTCCCTTTGGACTTTGGCACTGATACTCTTTATCTTTCTGAATTTTTAGCATTTTGCAGTTTGATCAAGTCATGGAGTTTAGCTTTATTTGCTCGACTTAGGCCTGAAATGATTGCATTAACAACTTGGGATTTAATTTATTACATATGAGAACATAAAATTACATTTGGAAAAACATAAATAAATTACATATTTGAATTTTATATCAAAACGACATTTTGATATAAAAATCATTAAATTCAAAAATTACAACTCTGAAAATCTGATAATTACATCATGATAATCTACCATATAGGAAGAAAAAATTCCTTATTTAGTCCCTCTCATATATTTTCTGACCCCATCTGAAATGAAGGAGTGACCTTGAGAAATAAAAAACCTAATGACCTAATGGGACTTCTTTAGACCTGAATTTCTTGAATGGGATTTGATTTAAAAGACTTCCTGGTGAAAAGGGCATTTCCATAAGTGTTATTATGCTAAAAAAGACATGATAATGAGTCAGAAATGTGAATCTCAGAGGAAGATTGAAGTTTATTGACAAGGACAACCACCAGTGGAACAATTTTATATCATGACCTAACGGAATGATTGAAAATTTATTTTGAATGGGAAATCGAAGATGCACATGAAAAATGTGTTTTGATCCCTGGTGGAAGTATGAAAATACTGACACTAACATTGGCATTATTGGGGATGGATTCTCCTTGGAGATGTCAAGAACACCGTAGAACAAGTGCCTAACCTTTGGGCGAATACGGTCAAACAATTTAAAATACTGCAAACTATAAAGCTGACGCAAAAGCCATTCAAAGTGACTGAGAAATTACTCAAAAACCGTCTCTGTCACTAACTCAAAACTGACTCAAAAACTTTGAAAATAACAGAAAATCAATAATCTTTATAGCCTTCACTTCGGGCCCCAAGCCTAAATGATTTTCCACTCCAAACCTTGCAGAAAATATAAACTGGTATTTACAATGAAAGTGGAACATTCTTTCAGAAGTTGCATAAAAAATAGTAATGTTTCAACAACCTACCATTGACCGGTCATCCTAAACATTATTGTCTATTCATCTCTTTCTGCAAATAGACATTTTTTCCTCAATAATCTAAGATCTTGTAGGGTCCTTTCCATATATTTTCAAATTTCCCGTGCTTTCCTTTCTCTTCATTTCGTTCATCCCATCGCAACACCTCATCTTCCAGCTGAAACTTATCTGCCTTGGTTTTGCTATCATAAATATTTTTTATTTTCTCCTGAAGTTTATAAGTAGTATGAGAAATTTCCTCCCTTTCTTTCTAAAGGTGAATCATTTGATTGATTCAATTTTGAATATCATCTTCCTCACTATATACTTCCTGCAATAATCTCATAATCAGGACTAGAAGTGATGTAGGAAACATTATATCTGTAACATAAACCAATTCAAAAGGTGATCTAACCATAGAATTCTTGGTGCTCAGTCGGTCTACCCACAAAGCATTGGTAAGCTTCCTATGCCAATTTTTCTTGTTCTCCTCTATAATTTTCTTAATGATATTAATCAAGGATTTATTAGAGGACTCAGTTAATCCATTCCCTGTGGATAATATACGGTGGAATGACCCAACCTGTTATTATACTTGTGGAAAAACTCAATCATATTCTTTGACTTTAATGTTGCTGCATTATCTATAATAATATTGCGAGGGCAACCAAAACGAGACAAAATATTGGATTGTAAAAACTGAATAATTACTGTGTCCGTAGCTTGCCTTGTAGGAATAGCCTCGATCCACTTGGTGAAGTAGTTGACGACTATTAGAATCCATATATGTTGTGCTAATGATGTGGGATGAATTTCCCCAATAAAATCAAGTCCCCATTGTTGAAAAGGAGCATTTACTACAATAGGCTTCAGCGGAAGAGGAAGGAGTTTCCTTTTTCCTTGAAAAACTTGACATTCATGAGAGTTTGTGACTATTTTGTACAAATATGAAAATAGAGTTGGCCAATAATACCCTTCTCTCAACACTTTGTTAAATGTTGTTTTCCAAAACAAGTGGCCTCCACAATCTCCCCTATGGAATTCATCCATTACCTCTTTAGCTTCATCTTCAACCAGACAATTTAAAAGGACACCTCCTGAATCTTTCCAATAAAGGGCACTACCTAGAATGTAGTACTTAGCAGATTTTAATTTCAAAGACCTACCCTTAATATTTTACATTCCAGGAGGAGGAAATAAGTGCTGAAGAACATATACTATATCTGAATACCATGGTGAAGTAAGAAACATTTTTGATACCTGTATTAGAGCACCATATTCTCCATCATCTGACATTGCTGCAATAAGGTTTATGTCTAGAGCATGCAAATTGGATTCAGCCATGATTTTGGCTAACCCCTGTCCCTTGATCAGCTTGGTGGGCTTGATCTCGAGATCATACTCTAGCATTTCTTCTATCCATTTACCTTTTATTCCTTCCGGATCAGTCTGCGTGAGAAATTATTTTATAGCTGCATTCAAAACATAATCTATAGTGTGTGAACGTAGAATATAGATCCATAAATCCTTTAAGGCTTTAATTAAGGATAAATATTTCTTCTTGATAATATTATAAAAAAGAGCAACATCTCTAATGGCTCGAATGAATAAAGCAATGGGTTTTTCAACTTGATCCTTCTTTTGCATCAAAACCGTAGCCAAGGTGTACTCAGATGAAAATGAAAATATTATAAAATCACTAGTATAATCTGGACTAACCAAAAAAGGTGTTGTAGTTAAAGAAATCTTTACCAAGTTCAAACACTTCATAGCATCAATGGTCCATTTTACAATGATTTCCTTTTTCAACATATTAGTCATTTCACACAAATGCTCAGCCAAATTAGGAACAAATATACGTAAGAAATTAATCTTACCATTGAAAGCTTGTATCTCTTTTTTATTATGTGGAAAATCTATTTTATGAATTTCTTCCACTCTATAAGGATCTATGCAAATGCCATATTTGGAAATTATATGACCGATAATTTTGCCTTCCTCCATGGAAAAAAGACTCTTTTTTGGACTCAAAGAAATTATAAACTCCCTGCATTTCTGAAAAAAAATTCTCAGGTGATATAAATGTTGACCATCAGAACCAGAAAACACTGTCAAATCATCTAAATACACCACTATGAAAACATCTTTCTCATTAGAAAAGGTTATATCCATCACTTGTTGAAAAGTAGCCCCTACATTATTGAGTCCAAATGGAATTTTGACATACTGAAAGGTCCCCCACAGTGTTTTGAAAGAATTTTTACCTTGGTATTCTTCATGTACCAAAATATAACTATAACCTAAATAACCATCAAGGAATGACATCAGTGATGCTCCAACTACCCTTTGCAAAACATGGTCCATCTTAGGAAGCAAGTAATTATCCTTTATAGACAATTTATTCAAATTTTGAAAATAAATGCACAACCTTATTTCTCCAGTCTTTTTACTTATCGGAACCAAATTTTAAATCCAATCAGAAAATCTAATTGGAACAATTATACCAGATTTATACAATCAATTTACCTCTTTCTCGATGGATAGAAACAATCTTGGATTTATCCTTCTCACCTTCTGTCTGAAAGTTTTTCGATCCAGCTTGATGGGATTAGTATGTTGAATAAAATTTTTGTCATAGACCTTCAAATATACATAATCCCATGCGAAAATATCAGAAAATTCAGATAAAAATTTGATGTACTTATCTTTTGCCTTGGGAGATGATGTCTTATACAGATTAACCATGTTCGGTGTATCTGTTGTTCTGATGTTCACATCTTCCACACCCTTTTCTGTAGGATTCAATGCTGGTTTTCTCGCCACATCATCCTAATCAAACGATTCTTCTAAAGGTATGAGACCTCTAGGAATAATATTATCTTTCAGCTGCAAAATCTTCATTTTATTGGCCTCTATGTTTTGATCATCAGAATCACAAACAACATAAATAAAAGGATCTTTGAACTTTCCTTCATTCTGCAAAAAAACTATTAATTTCTTTGTCATCCCAAAAAAATTTCCAGTACCTTAAGTTATCAGGAACACTAGACCTATGTTTGCATGAATTTCAAATTTATTACTTGAGTTCATGGGAATTTTGAGATTACTTGCTACCATAGAAAGCGAATCTGCAATGATATTTTTACTTCCTCATACTGCTTTTAATGTATATTTAGGAAACATTTTTAATATATCTAGGACTAAATTCCTATAGGCTCTCATTTGGAGATGCTTTTCTTGATATTCTCCTTTCACCTGCTTTATGACAAGCTCAGAATCACCATAAACAAAAATGATTTTTGCAGCAAGTTTCTTCAAAATTTTGAGACATGTGATCAATGCTTCATACTCTACTTCGTTGTTAGAACAGTCAAAAGCCAATTTATAAGAGCATTCTCTAACATTACTCGGAATTTCACCTAACTTAAAAACAGGACTTCGTATCCAAATACCAATATGTGCACCTTCCTTATCCAAAGCACCATCGAAATCCATGCTCCAAAGGCCATATTCGTCTTGTAGATGCTGAAACTTAACTATTGGATCTGATTTACTTTTGTTGGTCACGTCATTTTTCTGATCTGTGTTGAGTTTTTGTTCTTCTAAAGGTTGTTTGGAAGAAGTCACCATTTTCTTTTCTTTATCAAGAACTGCTCTAAATCTCTCTGAAACTTTTGGTACATCCTCTATCACTACTACCTGATTACTTACATCATTCAAACTATCATCATTATACAAAATAAAAGATTCAAGATCTGTATGTACATTCTGTATTGGATGATTTATGGTCTTCTCCTTACTAGTTATCATATACTTCATTTTCTTTTCGGGGGTAAAATTTCATCAATTTCCCGAAAACAGGAATAGTAGCATAAGAGATGTCAAGTTGTAAAGTACCTTTGAGTTTGGCTACCTATGATCTAGACAAGAGCATGTTGAATCGAGGCGGTATATCAACCACCACCACATCCATTAAAACATTCTTGGATGGGATTTTTTCTAAGGGAACCACTAAATCTTTAATGAGACCAATGCAGCGAACTCTACCAGAATGAAATGAATACAAATCATGATACGTTCAGGTGATATTCATGCCCATATTTTCCATAATAGCCTTCGAACATTAAATTGTGAGAAGCCCTAGAATAAATCATAGCATTATGAAGTATGTACTCATGTAGTCTAAGGCTTAAATAAAATGGGGGAACTTCACTCTCTTCCAAATTGCCATCTATAGCTGGATTGAAAATGAGCTCAGGGTGGTCATCTTCAACATTAACATATTGGACAAAGGATCAACTAGAAAAATTTTAGACACCTTATGTTTATAATGACTATTATTTACCAATTATGTCAAAGGAATGGAAACTTTTAACTTATCTATTTCATTTTCTATATTAAAAGTTGTTACTTTATCTACCTCTTTGACAACACTATCTCTTCTATCATTTTGATCCTTTGTTACATTATCCTTTTTCTGAGTGTATTTCTCTTTAGTAGCTAATTTTTTTGATGGCTAGTTGATGTTGCTATGATTCTGATCTGAATGCTCTTCACCCTTTCTCTAATTATTTGGAAGATCATTCTTTGACTGCACCTATTTTATTTTCTGAATAGATTTAACAGGTAAATCTGTGCTCCTTAAAGAATATTGTTTCTACTTTTCACTCAAAGAATTCATATACCCATGCTGGTAATCATCAGATTTAGTTTCCAAATCATCATCATTTGCCAAGATATAGTTGTCATCTTTTGGAGTATCTAAATTTTCAGTATTCTCTTCATCTTCATCTTCAGTATACACAAAATCTGTTGTAAATAAATGATTTGTTTCAACCACCGGATCTTCATCTTCTTCATCTTCCACTCCTTAAACATAATTCTGCTACAAAGGGGTCCGAATATGTTGCTGTTGTACTATTTGTTCAGGTGCTTTCTGCTCTCTTTTCTTGATTCTAAACTGAGGTTGTTGCTTCCCTCTGAAATTTGGGTTCCAGATATATGGTTCACATCTATCTGGGATAGACAATAAGTCAACCATTATTTCCATAGTTTGGAGTAATGAATCCATTTTAGCATCAGAAGTAGATGTATACTCTTTGATGATCACTCTGTTTTCAAATCTGATCTTTTCCCTTTTGGCTAGCAATTTTGCTTCCACACTTACACCATTCTATTGCATATCTTCTAAAGTTGTAGGATCATGTTCACACAAATGATATGCCATATCAATATCAAATCCATCATGAAATTTTACTAAAGCCAAACCTTCTAGTGGTTTGATATGTGTAGGAAGAGCATTGTACACTGTATTAAATCTCACACACTAATCTTGCACAGTCTCACAAAAATTTATTTTGATGTTCTCATATTCAGACAAAATTTGAAGGAAAATTTTCTTTTCTTCCCATATTTCCACAAACTGTTGATGCAAAACTTCTAAAGTGTGAATAGTGGTTACTGGTAGAGCTCTAAACCATTTTCTTACTTCCCCTCCTAGACTCCATGGAAACAGCCTCATATTCACATACTCTATATGATTTTCATGAAGATCAAAAAAGTCATTCATCTTATATACGTGCTTTTGGGTTGTCATAGGCTCAGTATTGTCAAACAAAGGGATTTTATTTTGGTAATATTGGGGTATAGCACCCAGGTTCTAGGGGAGAACAAGGGGGGCATATATTGTAGCCATGATGATTGGAGGTGGAGGATTTACAACATGGATTTGTATTCTTGATGTAAACAAGGGAGGATTTGTCACTTATTGAGTAGTGTGAATAGTGGATGAAGTGATGGTAGAAAAATATGGGATCTGAAGTCTATTTATTACCCAAGCATTTATTTGTGAAGAATAGTTCTGCAGATATTTAAGAACTAGTAAAAGTCCTTGATTGTGACTATGATTCAGAGTGTGAAAACAGATCTTCAAGAGGATTATGAAATGAAATGGAGGAATCAGCAATTGTTTCATCAATCCAACTGAAATATTTGTTCTGGAATAAGCTTTGTTCAAAATTTATATCAAATTCAATATCTTGCAAGTTTTCTAACTTTTGAAGGAATGAATTAGCTCTGGGAATGGAACTTTTCTCTAATTGATTTCCTACTGAACTAGATGCCTCTAGAATAGTTTTCGAATTTCTTCCTATGTTATAAGGATCACTAACAATGGTGGGAGGATTCGGATCAGGATTGGATCTAGTGTATCGTCCAGAAGCTAGTATGTACAATTTCAAAAACCAATTTTCACTTTACAAATTTTTCAATTCATCCTTTGAATAAACTCTAAACTTATCATCCACAAGTTTAATAATTTCAATGAAAACTTAAATGGGTTGATCTGATCTCACTTTTCTTCCCCAGTGGAGTTGTGAAAATTTTATCACTCGGATTGAACCTCGGGCTCAGAAAGGAAATTCTAAGGTAACCTACGCTTAGCCAAGTAGCTAGCCCTACTAGGCAAGGAGAGGGCTCTCTCTGTAAGGATCACAGCCAATATGACTGTCGAATGAATATATAAGGCTAGGTATAGTAGCTCAGGTTTTTTTATTTTGAATCTATAGGATTTTGCAGGATCAGAAGGAATCAAATAGTTAGGCAAAAATATTAGGTCAAATTTTGCAGGGTGTTCTATGGGGAAAGGTAGGTACAATGTTTAGAACTTTAGGGTTTCAATGGGTGGGATGATCAAGACAGGTAAGGAGCTAGAAAGAGCATGGTGGAATCATGGGTTCTTTCTAACCTGAAGAAATTTACAATATGTGAATATTTACCCAAACCATAGCATATGAGAATGGATTGTGATTATCTAACTTGCAAACATTCAATTAATAGAAATGAAATTATGGATGAAATACACAAAACATTCTAACAACCGAGCACAAAAGAAGAAACTGAAACTAAACACAATACCACATAGATCCCATAAAATAGTTGCAAATTTGATTAATGTATAGGCCAAACTGATACAAAAGTGTGTCTCTTGAAAAGCCAAACCTCCAAAATGAGTCCAACCATTACAATGACTTAAAAACTACATCATATATACCTAAACAACACTCTCCCTAGCCTGAGGGAGTTGAATCCATGATATGGGAATCAGCTACACCTAATGCCAATCAAGAAACTGAAGACTAGGAAGACCAAACAATTTGCCTCTAAATGAGAGGAAACTGATTCATTTGACCTCTAGAGGACTCACCTAATGCATCTACCTTTGATGAAAGTAAAAAAATGATAAGTACATTTAAATAATGAAAATTTACATCATTAATTTCTTCATCTTCCAAAGTAAATGTGAAACTAGAGTGAAACTTCAAAATTTGCAAAAGACTGTGAACATGCAATTTTCTGGCAAACGCATAGTGTCTAAGGAGGAAAAATAACCTGTTTTGCAAACTAGTTTTGACTACCTTCTCGGTGTCCAAATCAGCTCCATGAGAGCTCATTGGAAAGCTCTCGGAGTATAGTTTCTAGGTAGACCTCCCCTTTCCAAAATGGTGATCATTTACCCTGCAAAAATCTCAATATACCAAGAGTAGTAAATGCGCAACGACCATGTCAAAAAGGAGGTAGAAACATGAACATTTGGTAGTTTTTTGCACTTTTGAGGGACCAATTCTCCTCCAAATCGTCTGAAACTTTATAGAGTTGTTGCCTTTTTCATTATGAACATGATGGTGGTGGCCATTTTCCATTTAGATTCCCCAAAAAAAATCACAACTTCCGGGTCGCTACACGTTTGGAAAAATTTCTATGTGCCAAAAAGCGTCAAAAAACCAAAAATGAGCTAAAATGTCAAGTGTGCCAAAATTTACCAAAATGTGTGAGGTTACATGCTTATCAATTAATTTAGGCATGAAGACAGACCTCATAAAGTATATCTAACCTCTCCTTCTCCCCTTTCTTAGTCAAACTTTCAATCTTAGCATTGGCTCTTTTGAGCTTGGCCAATGCAATTCTCTCTTTTCGTGCATGAATTTTGACTCTTGTCCTCAAAGAGTCATTTTCCTTGTTGTCCTTCTCTAGAAACCTCTCCAAATGTAGATTGGCTCTATCAAGCCATGATTCCCTACCCTTGCTAATCTCTAGGGCAAGTAGCTCACTTGGTGTGAGATGCTCCGCCAACTCAACTTCTCTCTGTCTTTCACAAGATAAAGCTATCTTCAGCCCTAGAGTCTTTGGTTTCTATCTTGTAGGCTGATCCTCCTCATCATCAATCTCACCAAATATTTCCAAGGTCTCCTCCAGTAAGGCCTTAGCTTTTTCTGCCTCTCTTTGGGACTTGATGGTCTTTACCTTATTGATAATTTTCTTAGTTTTCAATTGTTGATTTAATTGCTCAAGAAAGTAAATCACATATTTTTCTCTCTCGAGATTAGCTTGAAGTTCACTAATATTTTCTGCTTTTCCTTTTATTGCTGCACTAGTGATTTTTCCCTCATCTTCCTCATCTAGATCAATTAGCTAAAATGCATGCTCTGTTTCATGTTTGTCCTCCTGTTCATCAATGATTGGCTCTTTAGCCTTTTCCTTGCCTTTGTCCACTTATTTTGTTGATGAATAAAGCATGGCCCCTTTCACTCCAAGTGAAGAAAACACATGCCTATAGCCTCTCTGATAAGTTTTTGGAAATGGCTCAATATCAGTCAAATTAGCCCAAGTTGCCTCAATATCCTACTCACTTCTTGATGAATCAAAATCATGATGTGATGATGGTGAACGGTTATACAAAGGTGAAGAAGAAGGATCAACATGGGGTGAATGAAAATGACTTGGTGATGATGTCTGAGTAGTAGTTTGAGATGAAGGAGTTGATATGGGAGGATGAGATGATGAGGGGATACTCTGCTCATACTAAATAGGTGGGGTAGTCAAAACTTTATTTGCTATGAATGTGTCCCATTGAATATTATTTTTCTCAAGTTTATGCATGACTATATTCTTGATGAGGGAGTGGTGGAAAAGACTCTACATTTGATGATTATAATCCCTCTTTTGTACAATGTATGCCATCTTGTCAATGATGCGGGAGAGAGAGTAGGGTATGTGAAGTATTCTGTCTCTAATGAAGTGCATGAGGGGTTGGATATGATATGAATAGAGTCGAGAAAACCTCCCCTCATAGGTGAAGTATTTCACGATTATTTTCATCATAGAGACCTATCTGTCAAGAAATGAGAGAAAGGGAAAATGGTATTTTTGTCATCCTTGTATCTAGGTTTAAGATATGGTTCATAGTAGCTCTGATTAAGGCTTCCTTGTTTAATCAATTTATCTCCCACATTAGGGATCCCTGTAGTAGCTGCAATGGCATTAGTAGACATGGTAAAACTAACCCAGCAAGAGTGACTTGCCTATCATGAAGATTGGTAATGAACAACCTTGTCAACATAGGGTGATACTAGACCTGCTGCACTTTCTCACAAAACTCAAAACAACCAACATGTTTAAAACATGAGACAGTGAGGGGAAAATCCATGAGATATTTTGTGGTTCTTGGTTCAAATCTGATTATTTTCCCTCCTTTCTTACATGATTACTTCTTTGGTGTTTGTTCCTCACTGAAACTTTTGTCTTCCTCTTCAGACATTTTGAATTTGAAGGCTTTGGAAACCCTAGGGTAATGGAATGAGATGAAGGGAGTGAGAGGTGAAATGAATAGCTTAGGAAAATGGAGGGACTGAATGTAAATGAAAACCTAGGCCTATGGAAACCCTAGTATTTAACATTGTTTATGACTAATATGTGTTTAGGGACATGAATAGGATATGATACATGGAAATGGGAGGAAATGAAAACTAGGGTTTGATAGAAATAAGCACTTCAAATTTCTTATGAAACACCAAATATATTAGAGGAGAGTTTTCTTAGGGTTCACTTACTATTTAAAGCCCTTTGAAGAAATTTTTGAGGAAAAGAAAACATGCTAGAGGTTGTGAAACCCTTTGAAACCCTGCCTGAGAAAACGCGCAGCATCCTGGAGGAATGTGCAGTGCCCAGGAAAACGTGTAGCAACTAAGGGTAAACACGCAGCGCCTGTGTAATTTGGTCCATAGTTGCCAGGAAAACGTAGAGCGCCTAAGGGTAAACATGCAGCGTCCAGGAAAACGTGTGGTGCCTCAAAGCAAACACAGAGCGACCTTGAAATTTGACTCAAAATGCTTGAAAATTTGAAATTTCTCCTTTGCTGGAAACTCCTGATGGCTGAATGGAAACAATGACTTGTGTTAAGTTGTTTGAATGGATTTATATCTTCATGTTTTTTAATTTTTAATTTAAATTACCCACTTTTCCCTTTGGACTTTGGCACTGATACTCTTTATCTTTTTGACTTTTTGGCATTTTTCAGTTTGATCAAGTCATGGAGTTTGGATTTTTTTTTCCACTTAGGCCAAAAATGATAGCATTAACAGCTTGGGATTGAATTTATTACATATGAGAACATAAAATTAGATTTGGAAAAACATAAATAAATTACATATTTGAATTTTATATCAAAATGAAATTTTGATATAAAAATCATTAAATTCAAAAATTGCAACTCTAAAAATATGGTAATTACATCATGATGATCTTCCATATAGGAATACACAATTTCTTCTTTAGTCCCTCTCATATATTTACTGACCCCATCTGAAATCAAGGAATGACCTTGAGAAATAAAAAACCTAATGACCTAATGGGACTTCTTTAGACTTGACTTTCATGAATGGGATTTGATTTAAAGGACTTATTGGTGAAAAGATAATTTCCGTAGGTGTTATTATGCTCAAGGAGACATGATAATGAGTCAAAAATGTGAATCTCATAGGAAGAGTGGATTATATTGATAAGGAAAACCAACAGTGGAACAATTTTATATCATGACCTAACGAAATGATTGAAAATTTCTTTAGACTGGGACATCTAAGATGCACATGCAAAATCTATTTTGATCCTTGGTGAAAGTATTCAAATACTGACACTAACATGTATGATCATTGTTGATATAAAAGTGATATTCTCTAATAACGTTCTGATTTTCACGGGTGCTTTCTATATATAATCGACGTTTTGTTCGGCATGTCGATATAGAATATGGACGAGCATGGAGACTTTTTCAGAATTATATTATTCACTCTAAATTTATTTTTGTGGAACAAATGTGTAGTGTTTTTCAAAATCAATTACTGAAAAAATGGTCCTTGGTGGAAACACTTCATGGGATTTTTTGAATTTCAAGTCCTACCATCGAGCTCTATGAGAATGCTTGGTGTATTTATAAATTTCTGCCTCAAACTTTCTCAAAAAATCTATGACAAAAAATTATTCTTCTTATAATTCAATTCTTTTAGCACTATTTGAACCCTGAATCGATGTGTGGATATAATCATATCTCTTCCATTCCGTACCATATTTTTTTTGAAATTTAGTCAAATTTCCACAATCATCACATTTTTGACCACCAACACATTTCTTTTCGTAAAATAATTCATGCCTTTCTCTTCCACATATAATTTGAGGTATGAAAACATGGATAGTGGAAGAAGGAGGTGAATATTTTCATAATGTTCTACCAAAATTAAGGAATGTGTCATAATATAACTGAAATTCCACATGATAACTACAACAACAAGTGTCGCATACAGTGATAGGTTTTACATAACATGGTTTTTGTTTAACAAAAGCATGAATTTCACGATTTTATTCTTTGAAATTGTTGAAAAACTTTATCTGATTTGTTTCCAAGAAATTTTTTTCATGTTCTATGTATTGATTTCATGTTGTTCTTCTTTGAATCACATCCCTTGCATTTGGCGAAACACGTGAATTTTTCTTCCAATATTCACATATTGTTTTTTTAACATTTTCTAGAAGTCTATCTTTGTATGGTTTCCTACAAATAGCTCCGCAACAAGCGAGTTCATCATTTACATCTATTTGCAACTGAAATTTTTTATGTTTGTGCAAAGTTTTTCGTGAGGTTCCTAATGCTTGTGTCATAGATTTTACCAAGAGATTCTCTTTAGTAGTTGGTGAAACCACTTCCATATGTATTGATCTACGTACAACTGAAACATTTTTCTGTCTAGATCTTCTAATTGAATTTATAGCACTACTTATATTTCGTATCACATTTTCCTTCATTTTTTAATCTTTTGTTGATTTTCGAATGCCCAATAAAGTCGTAGCTTCTTTTAATTTCCTAAATGATAGGATACCTTTCAACATTTGTGCTTGAACTATCACATTTTCCTTTATGGAGTACGTATCAAAAATATATTTAACATGGTATCGTATAACATGGGAAGCTCTTTTATATCCATATGTGCGAGTGTCAACATTTTCTAACATCTCATCATCGACATTGATTTCATCTGTACATATTTGAACGAATAGTACATAATAAGTTTACATATTCAATAAATAACTAAATTAGTAAATATGTATAATTTCAATAATACGTGCATGTGTTCAAAATATATATATATATATATACCTTGTGATTCAATTTCTTCACTTGAATTTCTTTCAACATTTTCACCATCTTCAATCATTGGTTCAATATCTCTGTCACTTTCTCTTTCAAAATTTTGTATCTCATCATCAATGTTTTGAGATATATCTCTCTCTGTTTACATTGCAAAATATTTTTCAAATTAGTTCATCAAATAAAAATTAAGCTTGAACACATTTTACACTAGGAAAAATTTAAATATCAAATTCACAATATTTACATTTACATACCTACTTCAACTTCTAGTTGAGATTGATTTTCCCTTTCAATATTTGAGAGTGCTTCTCCCATTCTTTTGCAAGAGTCTCTCCCATGTTCTCTACGTTCCTCACGGTCTCTTGTTCGATCATATTTTCTCGCACAATTCCTTTGATTTCCAATTATAATAGAGTATGAAGTTCAAAAAAATTTCTTCTAAAATTTAGACAAAAACTCAATTAAAAAAAAACATCACAAATTATTTAATTTAAAAAAAAAAATCATTTTAATTTTTTTTCAAAAAATACATACTTCAGTCGAAAACACTTACTTTAAAAATTTCGAGAAAAAATTGTGTTATAAAAATGAAAAGAAGCTCAAAATATTTCCTTCCAAGTCCTGCAAAAAAAATTCATTTAAAAAGTTAGAAAAAAACTCATTTTAAAAAATCATTATAAAATATTTATTTCAACCCAAAACACATACTCTAAAAAAATGTCACTTCAAAAAATGCCTCCAAAAAATTTCCTTTGAAAATTAATTCCAACCTCCTATAAAATGCCACTTTAAAAAATACTTCAAAAAAACCTCTAAACAAATATTACTTTAAAAAATACCTAAAAAAAAATTCTTTGAATATTAAGCCTAAAAAGAGTCCTTTTGAAATTAAGTCCAAAAAATGTCTTTTGGAAATTAAGCCCAAAAACCTCTCAAAACAAAATACATCCAAAAAAATGTCCTTTGAAAATTAAGCCCAAAACCTCTAAAAACAATGAAAAATAAGCTCAAAACTTTTAAAAACAAAATACCTTAAAATCAGAAAATGTCTTTTCGAAATTAAGCCCAAAAACCTCTAAAAACAAAATACATCCAAAAAACTTCCTTGAAAATTAAGCCCAAAACTTATAAAAACAAAATACTTAAAAAAAAAAACCAATGAAAATTAAGCCCAAAGTTTCTAAAAACATAATACTTTAAAAAAGAAAACAATGAAAATAAGCCCAAATTCTGTAAAAGAAAAATACGTTAAAAAAAATGAAGCCCAAAAAACATCCAAAAAATGTATCACATACCTCCAAGGAATGTCCTTTGAATGTACCTCCAAGAAAAGTCCTTAAACCCAAAACAATCCTTTGCAAAAATGTCCTTTGAATGTACCTCCAAGAAAATTCCTAAAACCCAAAACAATCCTTTGCAAAATGTCCTTTGAATGTACCTCCACGAAAATTCCTTAAAACGAAAACAATCGTTTGCAAAATCAAACCAACTAAAGAAATGTGGGAAATTATTCGAAAATAATGAATGCTTTTATGCTAATTTATATTTCCGCGAAATGATTTTTTTAGAGGGGCTTTGTTGTATTTTCCAGTCGATGGAAATTCAAGTAAATGTTTGGGCAAACTTTTAAAATAAATTCAGCCGAACTTTTGTGTCGTTAGAGTTGACGGGTTGTCGGCGCAAAAAACAATTTAGCCAAACTTTTTTTAAAATTTCAGTCGAACTAACACGTTTACAATTACGCAGAGTCAAGCTCTGAATACATATCTTCGACTTTAGACTGATTAAAATCCATGAAACATTCTGAATTAACTGTCATAAACAAGACAATAATTTTGAGAATTCAATCTACTTTCAAGAAATATAACTTTTATGGAATTTCATAAATATTTACTATTTTTAATTAATTTTTTAATAAAACGGGTGCAAAATTTTTTTGAAGGTCATTATGATTCGGTGAAAACCATATCCTGTGTCTTCCAAAATACACTGTAAAAAAATTGAAAAAATTATGGGGCATTACATTGGTCCGTCATCTATAATGGGTAGTTTTTAGAGTTTTAGTTTATAACTTATATGTTGAGAAATTTCGTGCGTTGCAAAACATATTCAAAATATACAGTTTTTTCATATTGGATCAGTTCAAAAAAATCTAGTAATTATGATATGCATCAGTTGGTTTTGTAAATATAATGAAACCGAAATAGACTCTATCTATATTGTTGTAACACATTTTGTTTCTCAAAAATGCAAAGTTTCAAAGAATACACTAGTGCGTATTAATCTGACTTCTTAGGAATCCTTTGATTGTTAAAAAACACACACTCAAAGAAACACTAAGTTGACATATCAAATGTCTATAAAATAATTCCAAAAAATAAGTAATAGAAAGCCAATAAAATTTATGATAACTTTTATTTTATCGAAAAATGAAATTCTAAATAGAAAATTTGTTTTGGCTTGTAGAAAGTTGAAGAACAAAAAAAATGAATTTTTTTTCTCAAAAAAGGGAAAAAAGTGTAACCCAACTTCACATTTTCAGAAATGAAAAAGCATAAACTAATTCAATAATATTAAAAAAAATATAGAACTTCTTGTTCAAATTGTTTGGATGTTGCCATCTCCATCATACACTCCATCGCTAAAGTCCCTCGAGAACGGAAATCATCACAAGAAACCTAAAATTCAAAAATTTTAAAGCGGTAAAATAACTCAAGATCTAGATCTCATTTTTTAATGAAACTTTCACTTCAATTTATAACTTACATAAGTGAAAAGTTAAATACTTATAATAGTGTATTTGGCACATCTCCTAACAGGGAAGAAGATGGTGGCTCCATTCCAAAAACATTAGATGGAATCATAATATGTTAACATTTAATTATATACATACATGTATACATGATTATTTCTTTTAAAAATATCATCATGATACCGATATAATAATAGAATAATAATTTTACATCAACATCATGAACACTTAAAAAACACTAATGTTTCCCAACATATCATCTTGATTGCGAGAAACTAAAACTTCTGCTGTGATATTATCAAAATTTTCTCTCATCGGGCATGTTAACTGCAAGTGGTGAACATATGATATATATTTTTTAGATTAAAATACACAAATAAAAATGTATATGTAAACTACAAATTACATTAAAATATTCGGTGCCCTAACCATTAACACATATTGATCCCATGCTCTCCTCTTCATGAATAATTAATTCTTGCCAACCATTGCGACAATGATTTTCATATGTTGTAAGCTCTTTAATACTCATGCTGTTTATCTCATGATTTGTAGTATACGAAAAATTAGTACATGCATTCTCTCATGCTCTTTGTTGATTCAAACCAATATCAATTCCACCAAGTCCACTCTGAACATTGTCTATGATGGCATCCCTTTCTTCTCGACTAATTTGAGAAGTGGCATCCATATCTGACCACAAATTTTCCACATGAAGATACCGGCTTACGAATGGTTGTTTAGCGAGAGGAAACTCAGCATCAAGCTTAGTGCCCTACGATCACATGATCGACCTTTCTTAGGACCAAAAAATTCAAAGGGAAGGTCATTATAATTGGGTTTCATTCCCAAAAATGATTCTCCATAATGTAATTTTTCAAATTAAAGAGGAACTTTGTTGTTCCATGGTAGTCTTCCATAGGCTGCAAGGTGCCTATCATACAAATTGCAAGCTATATTAGGGTCCTTGAAATATTTCACCTTTAGCATCTTTCTTTTCATCAATTCTTTGAAATTAAACATAGATTTTACCATTTCTTTTGTAACTTTGTTTTTAAAATCGTCCCATGTATCAGGATTCCTTATTATTTCCTTTATTTTCCTAATCAGTTCTACAAAAGTATTAGTGGTTGGCCCAAGCTTTTTGTAAACATCTATAAGTGTGCTTAAAGAGTGTGTAACTATTTCTAAGCTTTCTCAACTCCCAGCAAGGAGTTACAAAGATAGAAGATGTTTCTTCAATTTTGAATAAACATGTTCACACTATTGTAATGTGCATTGTTGGATGTTTGTTTCACAAGGAAAATCAAGAATTTTAGAAGGATAAGTCATGGTTGGCGTACAACATTCTTCTTGAATAATGCTGTCTGGCCTACATCTTTTTCGAGAAACATTTTCACCCTCTGCATCATTATATAAAATTATGTATAAATAAAAGAAATGTGAACAAATTTGTACAAATTTATTTTTTAACCATAAAAAAAATATATAAATAATTTTAAAAATTAATAATTGAATGAAAATAATATTCATATTGATGGCCACCTTGAGATGGTTGAGCAACATTGTGCCCACCATGAGATGGTTGAGAACCAGCATGACCACTTATTGATTGGCCACCACCCATTGTTTGAGAACCAACATGACCACCCATTGATTGACCATCAGGGTAATGCGTACCACTACCCTCACGTGATTTTCCACCATCTGTTTATTGGCCGCCAGGGGAATGTGTACCAGGACCACTCATGCGACGAGAGGGAAGCTTCATAAAAAAATATGAATTTTTAATAAATTCAAAGATACATACATATGATTTATTAGATTGCGTGAACCATACCACGATTGCGTGAACCATGGCTAGACTCCATTGATTGAGTAGATACTATTTTCCTCCAAACTCCTAAAAAATAATTTAACTCACAAAATTGATAAAAAATTAATTCCATCCATCTACATGTATGTACATGGGCATAAAATTATATATTCAATAAAAAACCAATTCCACATGTATACAAGTATGCATGGGTATAAGATTATATATTCAAATGTTATTTAAAAGTATGCACATTTAATATAAATAACATGATTATCCCTCGATCCATGATCCCCGTCTCTCGTAGAGGTATGGGACTCTATTGATGTTCGCCTCGAAGAATCACAAGCATAATGATCATCCTCCATGACATATATATATATATATATATATATATATATATATATATATATATATATATATATATATATATATATATATAATTTTCAAATCCTTGAAGAATCATGTGGAAAATGATAGTAAAAAAATTAATGTTACACAAATGTTGGAGCACAACTTCAACACAAATTATGTAAAACGAAAAAATTCCAAAGTAGTTGGAGCACAACTTGAACATAAATGATGTAAAATACAAAAATTTCAAAGCAAAAATTGATGTGTTTAAAACTCACTTTATTTAAACAATTTTTTTTTAAGTCCTACACATTTTGAAAATTAAATACAATTTTTTCTAAAACATGAAGTTCACCAAGTTGTGTTTATTCATGGTGGGAGCGCAGTTGGTATATAATTGAAAAAACACATGGTCATTAAAAATGATGCATTTATAAGTAAAAAACACACACATATCAAAGATATCTTACAATGTCCATCAATAAATTTTGAAGGAGAGCATCTCAACACTAATTCATCTTCAACTTTGAATTTTGAAGGAGAGCATCTCAACACTAATTCATCTTCAACTTTGAATTTTGAAGGAGATTGTCGAAACCCTAATTCATATTTGAATTTTGAAGAAGAGTGTCTCAACACAAATTCATATTTGAATTTTGAAGAAGAGTGTCTCAACACTAATTCATCTTTGAATTTTGAATCTTGAATCAACATTGCCCCATACAATACTAATTCATCTTTGACAGATGAATCTTGATTTGGAATTTCTCTATATAGTAGATCACCAGACATCTTCTTAAAATTTTCACAATGCTTTATACTAAATAATTAAAATTTTCTAACAATATTTTTTTCTTTTGCATGCAGTTGTTTTATCCTCTCCTTCTTAATTTGGTACATGTCTTTCATCTGGTTTCACACAAGTTTAAAATTGGTGAAAACTACAATTCCATTTGATCCATACTCCCTAGTAGTTATAAAGCCTTCTATAAATGCAATGCAATATGCTTCATTGTTTTTTGTTCTTCGAGGTATATTAATTTTCCTTTAGAGGACTTTGTTAGTCACAATATTGAATAGCACATATTTAATCACTTTTTTCCATGGATTGGGATAACAAAAAACAACTATGCATAATGTCCACTTTTCAACCATGTTTAGTGGGATATTTTATCCCTAAAAAAAACAAATTCAATAAATTATTAAATGAAAACTTATTTTAAATGCCTTAAAGTTTATGGGAGAAATTACATGTACATGGAGCAATGTTATGAAACCAACTCCAATGTTGACTACGATGTGATCTTCCACTGCTTGAACCTTAGAATTTTCTCTTAAAGATGATGTGATAGAAAGTGGATGATATCCATAAAGTGCCATAAATGGGTTAATTTTTGTTGCAATATGGGAGTAATTGTTATACCATCATTCAACTATATGTAACCACTTGACCAATTGTGTTTGTTTATCAGATACAAAAATCTGAAGATATACTTCGAAACACTAGTTCACTATCTCAGTTTTCCCATCAGATTGAGGATGATAAGATGAGCTATGAACTAGTTGAGTGCCCAAACAAGAAAATAATTCCATTAAAAAATTTCCAGTAAAAACGGGATCTCTGTCGCTTAAAACAATCTTTGGGTTTCCATGTAGCCTTTGAATTGTTTCCATAAATGTCATAGCAACTGGACTTGCTTTAAATCAATGAGATAATGCACAAAAGTGTGCATAATGGGTAAGTCTATCAACTGCCACCATGATGACACTCTTTAGTTTAGACTTAGGTAATCATGTGATAAAATCCATTGAAACCTCCTCCCAACGTTGACCTAGAATGGATAGAATACCGAGCGTCTTAATTGCATCAAATTTATTTTGCTGGAAAACCAAAAATTTAACCAAAAAATTTTTAATATCAGATTTAAGGCCATCCCAAAAAATTCTTTCTTCACCCTGTGGTATGTTTTCAAAAATTCTGTGTGTCCTCCTAAGGGAGATGTGTGCAATTCCAAAAGAATATTTTGTTTTAGTTGGGAATTCTTACAAATATATATGCTATTTTTGTACCATAAGGAATCATTTTTCCAACTAAATGTATCAGATGTAATAGGATATTACCGTAAATTTTGAATGAGTGTCCACGTTTCTTCATAATTCTTCCATTCATCCCTTGCTTCGGTTACCCAATTTATTTGGATAATAGAAATGGCACAAATCAATTATTCCACCTCTCCGTCCTTTCTTGAGAGTGCATCTGCAACAACATTTAACTTCCCCTTTCTGTAGATCATTTCAAAGTCATAAACCAACATCTTTGTGACCCATTTTTGCTGCTCTTCTGAAGATATTCTTTGTCCCAAAAAGTGTTTAAGACTATCATGATCATTTTTTACCTTGGAGTGTCTTCCCATTAGGTAAGGCCACCATTTATTTAGTGCATGTAGTATTGCCAACATTTCCTTCTCATAAAAAAATTTATGTAAATACTTTCCTTTGATTGGATGACTTTAAAAAGAAATGGGTCTTCCTTCTTGCATCAAAACAACACCAATTCCATTTCCTAAGGCATCACATTCCACAATAAATGATTTTGCAAAGTCTAGCGTAGCTAATACCGATTCTAGGCCCATTCCCTCTTTAAGATGTTGAAAGACATTAGTCGCTTCAGTAATCCATGAAAATTCATATTTCTTCAATAATTATATTATTCTCCCATATTATTAACAAACTTGCGATAGTACCCTGTTAACCTAACAAATCCTTGCAACTCCTTTAAGGTGTCAGGGACTTTCCATTCCTTAAAGGATTTATTTTTTTAGGGTCTAGCTTAACATCCTCATGAGATACAATATGACACTTATATTCGACCTCTTGTAATCTAAAGAAATATTAGAATGTTTTCACATATAATTGTTTCTCCTCCAATAATTTGAGCACCCTGTCAACATGTTGGACATTGTCCTTTCAAGACATGTTGTACATTAGTATATCATCAAAAAATAATAACACAAATTTTCCAAGGAAGGATTTGAAAATGGAAGTCATCAACCCTTGAAATGTAGAAGGTGCATTGGGAAGGCCAAAAGGCATGACCAAAAGTTCATAATGACCCTCATGAGCTCGAAATGTTGTTTTCAGAATATCTTCATTCTTCATTCTAATTTGATGTTATAATAAACAAAGATCCAACTTGGTAAAATGAATTGCTCCATTTAATTCATCGAATAATTCATCAATCACGGGAATGGGAAATTTATCTTTAATAGTGATCTTATTGAGCTCCCTATAATTTGGACACATGCGCCATGATCCATCCTTCTTGTGGACCAATACTACTGCATCAGAGAAAGAACTTTGACTAGGTTGAATTATACCAGCCTCTAACATTTCTGCAATCATATGTTCAATTTATCTCTTTTGGACATAAGGATATCTGTAAGGCCTGATGTTTGGAAGAACACTTCTTGGAATCAAATGAATAGCATGATGATAACGATGAGTAGGTGGGAGTCCTTTGGGAGTTTCAAACAACTTGGAATGATTGTCCAAGACTTTTTGGAGATCTAGAGAAATAGATGATTTTGATTTTGGAACTTCTAGTGAGCATAATTGTGCAATTACGCCTCATTTTTCTTTCTTAAGAATATTTTTCATTACATTAGAGCTTATTATATTTCCCACCTTCCCTACAATACCCCGTAATTCAAGTTCCTTTCCTTCCAGGAAAAAATTCAAGAAAAGTTCTTGAAAATTAAAAGCTACCTTCCCCAAATATTGTAACAATTATACTCCTAGTACAACATCAACACCTCCCATTTGAATGGAAAGCATTAGACTATTCAATACATATTCCCCCATGGTTAGGTTTATATTATGGAATTTTCCAGAGTAATTTATAGTTCCTCCATTTGCAACCATCACTTGACACTATAATGTTGGGTATAGGAAGGAATTCAATTGCTTCGCTACCTTACAATGAATAAAATTATGGGTACTACTTGAATCAATCAACAATATCACCTTTTTATTCTTGATATGTCCTTCTATATTGAGAGTTTGAGGAGTGGTAATTCTTGCCAATGAATTACACAATATGGTTAGACTCATTTATTATTTCTCTAGGGTTGGTTCCTAGTGTATATATTTTGAAGTTTATTGCTCATTTTTTTCCTCCTCTTCACAATATATGTAAAATAATTTATTTTAAGCACACTTATGGCCTTTAGTTTATTTTCTATCACAAATGTAGAAAAGAATTTTTTCTCTTTTTTCTTGCAATTGTTGTGGTGTCAACCTTGTAGGTTGTGGAATTCTAGGAGTAGCAATATTTCCATATTTATATATGTCAGTGGTAGGCTTCCTTGCCACCTTAATTTTTCGTTCAATTTTTCCTGCCAACCTGAATGCATTTTCCAATGAATCGGGTTCCCTAAGGTGAACCTCATGTTCGATGTTATCCTTTAAAGTCCCTATGAAGACATAAATCTTGTGTTCCTCTGGAATATCTGCTACAATTATATTAAGTTTTTGGAAGTCCTCAATGTGCTCCACCACTGAACCCTTTTGTTTGAGATTTATCAATTGCCTAAAGAAGGTGTTGCTCTTTTTATCCTCATAATGTGATATCATTTCCTCCGTAAAAATTCACCAGGTGATAATTTTTTTATGGGAGCAAAGCCATCGATACCATACAAATGTATTTTGTTCTAAATACAAAATTGTAATGCATACCTTTTGTGTGTTTTTCACATTATTTAGATCAAAATATTGCTCCATCTATAATATCCATGTTACGGGATCCTTGCCATTGGAATTCCTCATATCGATATTTGGAGTATGGTGGGTCTTGAATACAACATTAGAGTTTATGAAATCACGAATAATATTTATTTTTTTCTCATAATGAGTTTCCTCTAATATATTTTCTTCATTAGGAATAATTTCTTGTATCAACTTTTTTAAACCTTCCTTCAAACCTTCAATGTATTCATTTAGATCATTCTTCATGTATTCCATGTTGTCTTAATTCATTTTTTGGTCGATGCCATCCATCTTAGCTTCCATGCCATTATTCAAACCATCCATCTTATCTTCCATGCGTTTATTCAAACCATACATATTAGCTTCCATGTCTTTCTTCAAACCATCCATCTTAGCTTCCATGCCTTTCTTCAAAACTTCCATTTCATTTTTTGTTGCTCGTTGAGAGAGCGAAATTTGATGCTCTTGATATTATAGTTTTGATATATCATGTTGCAGTTCTTCCTCTTCATGAGTCACAATTGAGCCTTATGAAGGTTTAATGGGTGTTGAATTCTTTTTAGGGGGATTTTAGAACCCAATACTTATATATATATGCTTCAATATGCCCTTGGAATCACTTCAAACTTATTTTTCAAAAAATACTTACGCAATTTGAAAAAAATACACACCTTTTTCTTGCTTTTGAGGAGCTGGATATTGAAACTGAATTATCTTTGTGATTTCACATCTTCAATATCTAAAATTCGGTTCTGTAGTAGCCCTCTGAATCTTCTTTATAATTCCAAATGTATGACCTAATTTGGATTCTTCAATACAAAGTTATGCCTAATCTCCCACAATTACCTAATTATGGACTAGTTCAGTAGAGCAAATTTGTATGGTGTGCCACATGTTATTTTTTCTTCCTTCCGCTCTGGAATTGATATACAGTAAATTGTAGTTTGTGTACTTTTGAGCACTTTTTACGTAATTCAAATCGGATGCTCAAAGAGAGAGAGAGTTATGATGATTTTCCCAAGGTCACCTATTTTAGATGAAATTCGAGAGCGTGCAAAATCCCTAACTTCCACAGATCATTCTCCGAAAATATCTGAACCAAGATTTTGAATTTTTGTACAAAGTTCCTCAGGATGTTGGCTTCTCGTGGTAAATTTTTTAGCATATGAAACTTCGTAGAAATAAATTTATAGCGCAAATTTTACAATGACCTATTTGGCGCAACGAAACCCTAGAATCCAAATCTTTAATACCAATTGTTATGAAACCATTCAACACCTTAGAGTTCAGCCACTTTGAGGGGGAAACCTCCATTAAATTACATAAATGAAAAATTCTTGGATGGTGCAAATGAAAAAACCTTCTTTCTATATATAGGATACCATGGGGTCACAGTACAATCCTAGCCGACCTAACAATAATAATGTAAGGGCACAAAAATTACAATAGTGGGGTTTATGGGCACAATAATAACAATATGGGATCTAAAGGGGTACAAAAATAACAATAAGGGGGCTACACTACCAAAAATAAGGGGCTACACTAGTAATATAAGGACATAATAGGAAACGAAAAAGAGACTAGCATGATAGATGTGATTTTGTAAGCATCCTTGCAGCCTTGGAGGAGAGAAAAAGAGACTAGCATGACAGATGTCATTTTTAAATCATCCTTTCTATTAAAAAGGCCCCACTATTGGAAATATTTAACAAAAATCCAATCATCCTCCTTCAAAACATTGGAGCTCACCAGATCAAAGGGACAACATGGAAGATGATGTTACTAAAAAAAGAAGTTGGAGAAGTACCATGTACTCTTAAAGATATTTATTTACAAATATTATGGTTCAAAAAATCATTCAAGACTTTGAAACTCAAGGAAATATCTATTACTAAACAAATAAGTTGTAAATTCACCATGTACTCTTCCAAATATTTCTTTAAGAGTCCTTAAATTGAAGAAGTCATGCATTATAGTGTTTTTCTATCCTAGCCATAATAGTTTACTGGCAATGAGAATGAGTAACAACACATCCTAAAATTGGAGCTCACCATATCAAAGAGACAACGTGGAAGATGATATAACCCAAAATCATGATAATAATGCTACGTCTACACTAAGTTAATTTTTATGCCCAAAATTAAAGAAGAACAACATTGCTAGCAATGTTGAAGAAAGTACTACAAATCTGAAAGAAAAACTCCACATAAAACCTGATTCCCAAATGAATTTGGATTTGTTCTTTGATAAAAATAGAGTTAGATTAGAGGCAAATCATAAATACTATGTTTTAATACCTAATCAGTTTATGATAATTTTCATATCTCCCTTCCCAAAATTGAATTGGGTTTTTTAGAGGTCTGATTGCTCAAAAAAGCAACGAGGTTAGGTGAAACATATTTTGTACCAAGAGTTCGATAAAAATAGTATTGATCACTTCTTAAATTCACCATCCACTAAAGACATGGGTTTTAACCATTGGTAAGATAATGATGACAAAGTTGAAATAATAATCTCGGAAGCTTGTGTGACAATTATTATAATGATAATAGAGAATGTGGTGTTGCGCTTAGGCCATGAAATACAAGAGCTATGAGTGAGGCATTATAAAGAAACAACACATCCAAAATTTCTAAATTTTAAATCAATGGAAGATGTTTAAAAGAACAATACAGATGATACACAAAACGATGATACATATGAATCTGGTGGAACTGTTGATGTCAACAATGTCAATGTTGTTGTTTGGTAGAGGAGATGATGAGTTTCTTGAGGCAATGGATGGAATTTTATAGTCGCCCATTGATAAAACTGATGACACTCTAGGTTTGTTCCTACAATTCTAACTCGGTAGAAAAGCTTCCAAAAAAATGGAGTTGTCACCAAAGAGGGGGCTTCAAAAGTCCTACAAACCTGGAATGTAGAGGAGGAAGGTTGCAAGGAAAATGATTATATTGAATATCATGAAAATTTTACCTTTTATGAAATGCACATTAGCTTTGTAAACTTCTAGTATTTCTCAGAGTCGAAAGAAAGATTTTAAAGTGATGATAAGAAACAAAAATGCTAAGTTGTATTATATGTCAATTGCGGAAAATCCCGCATTGTAAATAGAAGTAAGGTCTCGACAATATCACAGAAAAATTTCCACTGGTTTATATCGTCCAGGAATAATGCCACTTGTTGATGGTGAATTATTTATGCAAAGTAATATAGTAGGTGGATTATTTATGCAGAGTAATAAAAGTTACTTCATGATTTTAAACATGTAATTTAAAATTTTAACATAGTTCAATTTTAAAGAAAAACAATTTAACAATTTAACAAAAACAAATATGCATACATATAAATGGAAATTGTAATTTTTTTTTCAAATTGCACAATTAGTTATGATTTATTTCTGTCAAAAATTAAAAGCAGAAGAACAATGTGGCTTAGCATGGCACTAAATACTTCTCAACTTGGTGACTATGAAGATGAAAAAAATGTAACAAAGTACCAAAATGCGGTGGTTTGTTAGTGGATTATGTTGTTTAAGTCATAATTAGTGGGTTACTTATTCTACTTTGTCAATTTCAAACACAATCTAACCTATTGGGAGAAGGTTGATCAATTTAGTAGATAGTTGAATTTTTCAATTCCAGGCACAATAGGCCCTGTAAAGTGAAGTTTATTGATTTAGTGGCTAGTATAATTTTCAGTGCAATGTGATATCGATTTTTCAACCAATGAAATGATAACATTATTCAAAAATTTTGAGTTTGAAAATATGTAGAATCTATGTTTTGATATAATGATGCAGGAATGGAATTTAGAAAAAAACATTTAACTTCATGAAAACATATGTCCATTGTCCATTGATCAACAAAGGGGCATTAGCTTATCACGTAACATTAGATATATTGATGGAAACCATACATGTATGAATTATTCATTCCAATATATCATGTGCATTGAAAGGAATTGGCTAATAATTCCTTGAGTTATGCTTCAATATCTCAATTGATATGTATGTGATGACATCTGAATGCATGTATGTGAATTCATACCCAGATAGGGGTATGGTAATGGAAGGAAGCCTATAGGATGGCTTAAAATTGTGACAAAATATTTTTTATGTGCTCATATGATAATATGTCATGCTGGGTTGGTTAAGAGAAGGAAGAGTTTCCTCAAGGATTGTTCAGTAGTGAAAGGAAGGGCTCTTTATGGATTTTGGAGAAATCAAGGGAGGATCAATTCCTCGTGTGTATTGGTTGAATAAGAAGGTGTCCAGATGTGTTTAATATTTGAGTGAATTTTGAAGTTGGTCAAGGAGGATGGTATGACGTGGGATATATCGTAATAATTATAGACGATGTAAGTCTAGATGTCTGGATGATGTGTAAAATTTATAGGAAGTGAAAATGATGAAGAAAATGATAAAGAGTTAGCAATGATACATATATCAAGATGGATTCAGTATAGAATGCAACATGGGATAGTATTCAATTTCGTGCAAGGGTGTAGTGAGTGAGTGTGGTGAATTTGAAAGAAGTATGAATGTATATGAAGTATACTATGTGGATGTGAAAATTTTGGTTGGGTATAAATTAGTATTATCACATATGTTTGAATGCATTTAGTGAATTATTTTCTATGATAGTAGTTCATGTATAGTTAATGAAACTTCATTTCATTTAATATGTTTATAACTTAGAATAATGGAATGATTAGTATGTCATAATTCTAAGATCATTTCAAAATCTACTAGAAATATGGAAATGAAAGTTTACATTCTTGAATACTCACATTTGTTTGGATGACTGAAAATTCTGCGAGGGAGGACAAATTGTAGGTAGAAATTGATTGGATATGTAATCCCATAATGAATCTTGGCTGCTACTACATACAAGCGCCATGCATTATGATAATAATCTCATAATTTTTCAACCTGGTTTTTAAATTATATAGATTTCAATATTTTATTAGAACATCTCGTGGTGACTTTATGTTTATGATACAAGTGAGATGATGGATCTTTATAGTATGGACAGATGATGGATGTTATAAAATAGGAAGCACAGGGATAATGCTACTATGATGAAACTAGAACCTTGTGATATGCCTTGATTTCAATGATCTATTGAGTGACTAGAGGTTGCTAGTGGGATCACTTGGTAGTGAGACTCTACATGTGCCTACAATTCATGAAAGGGTGAATAGCATGCCCTCCCCTACTTTTCTTGGCTAAAGCAATAGGATTTCAAAGGTGGAAATAGACACTCTTTTGTAAAGGTACTTTTATGTATATTTTAAAATACATTAGGAATATCATGCATATTAAAAAAAGTTAACTATTTATTTAACTTCACTTATAAATCAATATTTTTAAATATTCCTTGTGTATAATAATTTTGAATTCCTACGACATTGTTGTTTTGTTATTTTTTGGGAGGCTTGACAACTAAATTGTTGATTTGATGCTTGTATAATGACATATAAGTTGATGAGCTAATAAAAAACAATTACGGGTCAATCCAATGCTACCTGTTCATATCTCTCTTGAAATAATTTTATATCATAGTGGGTAAATGAATATGGAAAATATATTTTACTTAGGGATTTCTTCTCAATAAATCAATCCAATTCTGACAAACAGATCTAATAATCATTTAAGCTGATAAATTATTATACAAAAGTTCTCATTCTAAAATGATATTTCAATCGAGCAAAACATTTCTTCTCAATAAATCAATCAAATTATTATAGCTAGATCTAATAATCCTTTAAACTAAGAAATTATCATACAAAAGTTCCCATTCTAAAATAATATTACATTCAGGTAAAAATAAATAAATTAAAATGAACTCTAAAATAAATCCAATTATTACAACCAGATCTAATAATCATTTAAACTAATAAATTATTATAAAAAAATATCTTTCTAAAATAATATTACAATTTAGGAAAAAATAATTGAATTAAAATGAACTCAAAAATACCTGCTCTTAATACCTAGTTTACTGAATACCAAGTTACACTAAAAAGCAGAGTAAAAAGATAAAGATTCTCGTTCCAAGTGTTCCATATTTTTACTATTCTCAATGAGCGTTTCTTTAAATTTTATGTTATTTCTAGTACTTACAATAATTCATTCTACAAAAAAAGCCCTTATTTCAAGAGTAACATATAATTTGGGTGCACGTGGGGGTAGGTGGCAAGAAGCAGTAATTTCTGTGGCATGTCTAAAATGGTCGGCCTTGCAAATTTCAAAGCGAGAACCGAATTTTTGCAGTGGTTGGACAAGTTTCCTATGAAGTGGCACATCATAAAAGATATTCCATTCAGACAAATCGTCCATATTAATGTGGAAAGAAATGGAAACTGATCAAATATATTTAGTCGAGATGCTCAACGGGTGAATTAATCATTTTCCATTTGTTTATAGTGTAGTATCTTGTCCTTTCCATTCCAGCTCTCAAATGATTACATAGATGGTTAAAAAGTTACTATCATGAATGTGAATGATTAAATATGACAGACATGATCATGAATGAATGGAATTCTAGGTTGAAAAGGAGAAGAACTTAGAAATGATGGATATATTTCAGTATTACATTTGCATCACCTCATTGTTCGACAAAACTGCATTGTGAATATGAAGGAGAGTGAAAATAGTGATAAGAAGGCCACCATCAGAATCACCACCACATACTCTAACCAAGAACAGCATGGAAAACATGAACAATAACAACAACGAATAGAAGAGGAGGATTCCACTACAAGTAGCTGTAGGAACTAGAGTGATGACAAAAATGCTCAAGAAGAAGATACCAACAACAATAAACAAGAATATTAGGAAAATAATTACAACAACGTGCAAGAATCATAAGGTGGACAGAGTGAGTAAACTGAGAATATTGTGGGATAGAGCACAAGTAACAAGACACTAGAAGAAGAGACTGAAAACCATAAGAAAGAAGAAGAGAACCATAAGCAGGAAGAAAAGACTCATCACAACAATGCTAAAGAAGTGAACTGTGGAGAGAATCACTAACACATACTCGTGACCAAGAAAAACATGGCAAACATGAAAAACAACAACATAATTGTAATATTTATAACAGATTTAATGGCCTGGAAATTCATAAATTGAGAGCAGAGTTCATATGAAACATATATAAAGTAGAAAAGGCTATCACTTCATATTATTGAGGAAATGGTACAAATGATCAAAAGATATCTGAACAGAAAAGAATTGTTGAAGTTAGATTGATAAAATAATCAGTTTGTGTACATAACAATGGAATTTTATTGATCAATACCATGATATATAATCCTATGCACGGTACCATATATAATAGGACTATCCATATGGAAATTAAAATATAATTGTGCATATGGAAAGTACAATATAAGTGTGCATAAGGAATTTTGAGAAATTTAATCTGTGTCAGAGAATTTATTATTATTGAACAATATCAAGGATGGATTTTAGTGGAAGTTCTTCTTTGTCTGAGAATATACAATGAATGAAGAACATCTCTATCCTAAATTTAGCTTTTTAAGTATTGAATGTATAGCAACAACATTCGTTTTATGAAATATGAAGAAGGATAATGGTAAGGTGTAAACATTTAGGCTATTTTTGGGTGAAATTAAGGGAATATCAGAGGATTTCATATTCTCTGAAGGGATTTAGGTTCACCATGTTGGAGGTATTATGAAAAAGCATACTTAATAAAGGTTTTAAATATGAGGTAGCAACATTCGGTATAAATTTTTTGGGGATTAATTTGGATAATCTAAGACATCATCCACATTAATCACCAATCATGAATTAATTGTTTTGATCATCAATGTTGACAAAGAATATTTACTATATTTATCAGGTTATCAAGTCATTATGTGAGATAGTATATACTCATTTCTAGGTAATGTATCTATTTCAATTTAATCCAATTGTGGATGTATACTGCCCAGGGTATTATTTATGTTTCCATAGGTTTCCATCAATGTTAACAGTCAATTGCACTGTATCGCTCTTTTATTTATGTGTTTCATTTCAGCAACCACGCATATCATTTTTATATCCATTTAATATTAAACACACGTTAGAATATAATTTTTGAGCTCAAGTTCATTATAAATAATTATCCCGATATCGTATTAAATTGTTAAGATTAATCTCAATCAGAAGTCATTTTTAAATGGAGGAAGAGAAGCGACGATCGGACCAAGTGTAAGTCGATGGTAATTTTGTTATATTCTCTATGTATTTATGACGAATTCACCTATTCAGATTCATGGAAACCATGAGTACATATTTCAGGGAAATAACGCAAACCCCACATTAACAATAATGGAAATTATTGGCAAGGAATTTTACCAAAACATCATAAATATGGTAATAAAGAAAAAACTTGACCAAGCTAGACAAGGAAAGACCACCATTGCACTAGAAGTGCTCAGCAACGTGAAAATGGTATATGGTATATTCACTCAATTCTCAGTTAATTAATCAATTACATATGAGTAAAGAAAAACTTAGTTACCCATTGCAACCATATTTTGCTTCATTTCTTGGGTGTTGAAAAACATTGAGTAAAGAAAAAGTTTGTTTGAAGAATACATCGACATAGGAAGAGCACAGATGCAGAGCGGATGAGCATATAAATAGAGCATACAAGCATATATGTAGAGCGGAACAAGAAAAGCCCATCAACCGTCACAAAAAAACCAAAAAGAAAAACTTACTTACTCGTTGAACCCATATTTTGCTTCATTACTTGGACATAGGAAAGACATTGAGTATATAAAAAATTTGTTTTGAAGAAGACCTTGATGGAGGGAGAGCAGAAATGCAGAGCGGACGAGCACAGACACAGAGTAGACGAGCACAGAAAAAGAGTGGAATGAGAAAAACCCACCAACGGTTACAAACAAAATAGAAAATGACGGAAAAATTCTTCCGATGTATCGACCATTATATTTATAAGAACAAATTTTGGTTGAAATTTTTAAAAAGTTCAGCCAAAATTTTAAAGCTGGTTTCTCCACCTCTGGCCAAAAATTCGGTTAGCATTACCATCAGCGTAAACAATGGAATAAGTTCGACTAACAAGAGAAAAATTTCGGCCGAAGTAATTTCAAAAGTTCAGTCGAACTTATGAAAAAATTTGGCCGAAGTTATGAAACATTCGGTTGAACTTGTGGGAGAGTGAAATTTTTCGGGAACATTTCTCAAGAAAGTGTAGCCCACCTTCATAGATTCAATGCCTACTATGGCAGAAATAGGGAAATCATCCCATGCAGACGAGAAATAGAAAACGAAACAGCTCCTAGAAATATTATTGGAATTAGTCTAACGGTTGTTGAACATCCTGAAGAAAAGTAGATTTTTGCAGGAAAAAGAAGTTTAACTTTAGGAAAAAATAGGTTCATTGTCCATTGATCAACAAAGGGGCATTACCTAATCAGGTAACATTAGATATATTGATGGAAACCATAAAGGTATGAATTTATCATGCCAATATATGATGTGAGTTGAAAGCAATTGTGTAAGAATTCCTTGAGTTATGATTAAATATCTCAATTGATATGTATACGATGACATCTGAATTCATGTATGTGAATTTATACCTAGGTAGGGTTATGGTAAAGGAAGGAAGCTTAGATGAAATTTCAAAATTGTGACAAAATATTTTTTATGCACTCATATGATAATATGTCATGTTGAGTTGGTTAAGAGAAGGAAGAGTTTCCTTAGGGAATTTTTAGTATTGAAAATAAGGTCCCTTTAGGGATTGTTTAGAAATGAAGGGAGGGTAAATTTCTCATGTGTGGTGATTGAAGAAGAAGGTGTCCAGATGTGTCAAATATTTGAGTGAATTTTGAAGTTTGTCAAGGAGGATGGTATGACACGGGATATATTTTAATTATTATAGAAAATGTAAGTCTATATCCCTAGAGAATGTGTAAAATTTATAGAAAGTGAAGATGATGAAGACAATGATATAGAGATGTGCGTCTAGATGCATGGAGGATGTGTAAAATTTATAGGAAGTGAAGATGAATACAATGATACAGAGTTAGCTAGGATACATAATCAAGATGGATTGAGTATGGAATGAAATATGGGATGGTATTCAATTTCGTGCAAGGGTGTAGTGAGTGAGTGTGGTGAATGTAAAAGAAGTATGAATGTGGGTGAATTGTACTATGCGGATGTGAAAAGTTTGATTGTGTATAAATGAATATTAGCACATATGTTTGAATGCATTGTGTGAATTCTTTTATATTATAGTAATGCATATATAGTTAATGAAACTTCATTACATTTAATATTCTTATAACTTAAAATAGTGGAATGATCGGTATTTCATAATTCTAAGATCATTTCAAAAGCTACTGGATATATGGCAATGAAAGTTGATATGCTTGAATACTCACATTTGTTTCACTGAATGAAAATTCTATGAGGGAGGAAAAATTCCAGGTATAAATTCACTGGATATTTAATCCCATAATGAATATTGGTTGCTACTGCATACAGGAACCAAGACTTATGATAATAGCCTCATAGTTGTTCAAGATGGTTTTTAAATTATACATATTTCAATTTTATTTTTAACATCTCGTGGTTAATTTATGTTTATGATACATATGAGATGATGGATCTATATAGTATTTACAGATGAAAACTTCCATAACCTAGGAAGCACAGGGAGAATGATATTATGATGACACTAGAACCCTATGATATGACTTGATTTCAATGAAATATTGAGTGACTAGAGGCTGCTAATGGGTTGACTTGGTAGTAAGACTCTATAGTTTCCTACAGTTCATGAAAGGGTGAATAGCATTCCTTCCCCTGCTCTTTTTGGCTGAAGCAATAGGATTTCAAAGGTAGACAAAAAAACTCTTTTGTAAAGATAGTTTTATGTAGATTTTAAAATATTTTAGGAATCTCATAAATATTAAAATAATTTAACTATTTATTTAACTTCACTTATAAATCAATTTTTTTAAGTATTCTAGAATTTAGAATAAATTTACATAAATACTAAACAAACTATCCTTGTGTACGACCATTAAGATAATTTTGAATTCCTACCAAATTTTTATTTTTTTATTTTATTATTTTTTTGGAGGCAAATTGATGAGCTCATGCTTGTATAATGACATATAAGTTGATAAGCTGATAAAAAACAACTATGGGTCGATCCAATGCTACATGTTCATATCTCTCTTGAAACAATTTTATATTGTAATGGGTAAATGAATCTGGAAATTTTATTTTACTCAGGGATTTCTTCTCAATAAATGAATTCAATTCTTACAACCAAATCTAATAATCATTTAAACTGATAAATTACTATACAAAAGTTCTCATTCTAAAATAATATTTCAATTTATGAAAAATTTTCTTCTCAATAAATCAATCCAATTATTACAACCAGATATAATAATCATTTAAAGTAATAAATTATTATACAAAATTTCTCACTCTAAAATAATATTACAATTCAGGAAAAAATAATTAAATTAAAATGAACTCCAAAATAAATCCAATTATTACAACCATATATAATAATAATTTAAACTAATAAATTATTATACAAAAGAAATGGAGTTTTATTGTCCTGAGTGTGTATACATAGAAATGGAATTTTATTTATCAATACCATGATATATAATCCTATGCACGATACCATATACAATATATTCCTCCACCACATACTCCTCATGAAGGACAACGTCAAAAACATGAAGAAAAACAACATAATTTTAATATTTATGACACAATTAATGGCCTGGAAATTCAGAAATTGATAGCAGAGTTCATATGAAACATGAATAAAGAAGAAAATTCTATCACTTGATATTAGTGATCACATGGTACAAATGATCAAAAGTGATCTGAATAGAAAATAATTTCTGAAGTTAGATTGATAAAATAATCAGTGTGTACATAGCAATGGAATTTTATTTATTAATACCATGATATATAATCACATACACGATACCATATAGAATAGGATTGTGCATGTCGAAAGTAAAATATAATTGTGCATAGAACATCGTGGAAAACATGAATAACAACATCAACCATATAGAATAGGATTGTGCATATGGAAAGTACAATATAACTATGCATAGAACAGCATTGAAAACATGAACAACAATCACAACGAGTAGAAGAGGAGTAGGCCACTACAAGTAGCTACAGGAGCTGGAGTGATGACAACAATGCTCAAGAAGAAGAGAGCAATAATAATAAACAAGAAGAGGAAGAAACTAGTCAAAGAAACGTGGAAGAATCAGTAGCTGGACAGAGTGATGAAACCAATAATACTGTGGGACAGAGCACAAGTAACAAGGCATGGGAAGCAAAGACTGACAACAATAATAAATAAGAAGACAACAATAAGAAAGAAGAAGAGATTGATCACAACAACGTGAAAGAATTTTACTGTGGAGATAATCACAACCAAATACTCCTAACCAAATAAAACATGGAAAACATGAATAACAATAGCATAATTTTAATATTTATGACACATTTAATGGCCTAGAAATTCAGAAATTGAGAGAAGATTTCATATGAAACATGTATAAAGTTGAAAAATGTTATTAATTCAAGTTAGTGAGGACATGGTACAAATGATCAAAAGAGATCTGAATAGAAAATAATTGTTGAAGCTAGATTGATAAAATAATCTGTGTGTGTACATAGCAATAGAATTTTATTGATCAATACCATGATATATAAACCTATGCACGGTACCATATAGAATATGTTTTTTCATATGGAAAGTACAATATAACTGTGAATAGAACAACATGGAAAACATGAACAACAACAAAAACCATATAGAATAGGATTGTGCATATGAAAAGTACAATATAGATGTGCATAGAAAAACATGGGAAACATGAACAACAACAATAACGAGAAGAAGAGGAGGAGGCCACTACGAGTAGCTGGAGTGATGACAAAAATGCTCAAGAAGAAGAGACCAACAACAATAAACAAGAAGAGGAAGAAACTAATCACAACAATGTGGAAGAATCAAAAGGTGGACAAAGTGAGGAAATTGAGAATAATGTGGGATAGAGATAAAGTAACAAGACACAAGAATAAGATACTGACAACCATAAGAAAGAAGAAGACATCCATAAGAAATAAGAAGATATTCATGACAACAATGTTAAAGAAGTTGATTGTGGAGACAATCACCACCACATAATCCTCGCCAAGGACAACTTGGAAAACATGAACAACAACAACATAATTGTAATATTTATGACACATTTAATGGCCTAGAAAATAAAAAATTGAGATAAGAGTTCATATGAAACATGTATAAAGTATTAAATGCTATCACTTCAGATTAGTGAGGACATGGTACAAATGATCAAAAGAGTTCTTAATAGAAAAGAATTTTTGAAGCTAGATTGATAAAATAATCATTGTGTGTACATAGCAATGGATTTTTTTTTCTCAATACCATGATATAGATCTAAGACTTTTGATCCATAATGTAGATAAAAGGACTTTCAGATTAATCACGTCATTAGGATTAGGTCGACTTTTTGAACCAGATAATACCATGATAATAAACCTATGTATGGTAGCATATAGAATAGTATTTTGCATATGGAAAGTACAATATAACTGTGCATATAACAACATGGCAAACATGAACAATAGCAGCAACCATATAGAATAGGACAAAAACAAATTGGACAAGAACTGATGTTGTTACGTTAAAAATAATTCAACTACATCAATTCCTGTCAAATGTGATTTTGTATATATATATATATATATATACTTTCGTGGCCCTTTACTCATATTTGTCAATCTTTTCTCATTGCTTCATCAACATCTCTCATATTTGAAATACGCCCCTCACTTTGATATAATACCATATCTATTTATATTTTTATGTATACTTATAGAGAATATAAAAAAAGAGTTTCAATATTATATTTTCATAAATCACAGTGAAATCGATGTCAAGAAGGGTCTTACGAGCATAATTTACAATGTATTCAAAATTACGGATTGCATACTACAGGTCTTCCATGATCAAAAGGAGATTCACTAAGGAGTTGAAGGCTCTACTACAATTAAAGTAGTCATTAAAAGTGCTTGAATTCATGTCGACATATTTTCAGAGAATTATGTTGTATCAAAATGGTGCTTTGATGCATTGGATTCCATTTTGGGCTCCATATGTAAGGTTATTCTAGTTTTCTATGATATCTAAACTATGGCTCTTCATCACATTAACAAATAATGTTATAAAATCTCCTTCCAAAATCACAAATACAGACTCACAATGGAAAAGACAAAAAAATGGAAGAAATCCCTCTTGGACGTCTCACAGGCTTAAAGACAAATTGTGCAAACTGAAGGAACAACAACTACATGTTTCACTCATTTCTCATTAATGTGCTTGATCTATAAATTTATGCCTATTTTTTCCTAACCTAAATGACTTTCTTTTCTCTTTTGAGTGAAACTATTCGGTATATAAGTGAAAGTGATTATATATGTACGTGAAACAGTGTGGTATATAATCTTATTTCAATATATTAAATAAATAAAAATAAAATAAAATATATATTTTTATAAAAAATATATAAATGTTGAACGAAAAAACATTGCTTATGTTAACTTCTACCATTATAACACTCAAGTAAAGTATATTAAAATATGTAAAATAATTAAATATGAGCAACATAAATTTGACCAGGCTTAATCAAAACAAATGTCCATTAAGTAATAATACGAAGGAGCTACAAATATCTCAACATGGTATCTATAATAAATAGCTTAATATATGAAATGCTATGACTATTTAATGTTTACTTGTAACATGTAACAAGTATAGTTATTTCCCATAAAGAAGACCCAATAAAAATTTCCTTTATTTACCTCTTAAGACAAAGAGACCCATGATTATGTAGCTCTTATTACCTTACACAATAGTAACTATTAGAGTATGTAAAAATAAATAAAACTATCGATTGACTAGATATAGCTCGTTAGACTTAACAATGCAATTTAGTTTCTCAACCAAAGTGTTTCAGCGATACTCCACTCAGTATACTTCTTGGCAATTTTATGCATTATAGTGGAATGAATTTTTTCTTATCACATATTAAAATTTATTTGAAGTCGTGGGTATAATGTATGACCATGATTACTCTACTCTACATTTTATAAGTAAAATTTTGGAACTTTTCTCTTCAACAATATAAAAATATTATTGAAAAAGTTGTAGAAATTTTTTTTTTCTAATTCTTTATCTATCCAAAAAAATTTGTTACTTTTCTCTCGACTAATAAATTGTCCAGATCCAATTCTTTGTTTATCCAAAAAATTATGTTTCTTTTCTCTCGACTAATCTATCGGCGAGATCCAAAAATAAATATAGACAAACATGAACAACAACAACATGAAAATCATGAACAACAACAACATGGAAAACATTGAGTAAAGAAATAGTTGCTTCAAAGAATAACTAGAAGAGCATAGATGCAGAGCGACTGAGCACATACACAGAGCAGATGAACACATACATAGAGTGAACGAGCACAGATGCAGAGCAGACGAGCATAACCCACCAACTGTCACTAAACACCTTATGGAACATGTTTCAAAACGTTTCACACTGGACCCACCTATCAAATAATTTGTAGGCCACATTTCATAAAATTTGAATACTGGGCCCACATCAACAATATGCCCAAAACAAACTAAATACTGAATTTGCAATACAATCAGTGAATCATTTTGAATCAAACGAATTGTTGAAGCATAAAGATACTGAATAAAGAATCCAACCAGGAAAAATGAAACTTAGAATATATATATATGATTCTTCTTAAGAGAAGGTCCTACATATGTGTGTGTGTGTGTGTGTTTCCTCTACATAACATCTATGTACAGATCTCAATCAATGACTACTGAAAATACTATCAAATTGAATCATCGTGTTAGTCACTAAATCATTGTAAAAATGAATCACAATAGATACATCAATACTAACTCACTCAAAACCCAATCATATTTTAGCATCATCATTGATAAATATACCAAGTCACAATCTAATAAAACCAATCAACTGCAAGATACAAACCATGCTTATGAATACGTCATTGACATGCATCAACAAATAGAACATATATCATAAACTATCATCAAACAACAACTCAATCCCTAGTCCATACATGCGACATCTACAAAATAGATCAACATGTGTACATAATTACCATCCACATCACCCGTGATATATTTCAATATAATGAACATGTTATCACAAAATTTATACACAACAATTTCAAACCACATTTGCATATGTACGCGACATTACGAAAAAAACTCGCATATAGACCTTAAATCACTGAATCAATCCTTCGCTACAAGCACAACACATATTGCACATACCTTACTATCAAATCACATATCTCTTCAAATATATTTAAACAATTATATATATTTTTAGCTACTTAACAATAAAATCAACCAATCATATATTTCAACATATATTGATATCTTTCATATCTGAGTCTTGTCCTTCCTTTCTCATTCACACATGTTTCAGATCAGATCGCACATGAATACCTATTCGGTTTCACACTTAACACCTTGATATCCACTTATATATTTTTTTCTTAGCCAATACCTCAAGTAAATCCTTTGGTAAAGTTGATGGTATTTTTTGACAGGATCAAATAAACATTGTTGCTTTAATTACTATGGGAAATTACCATGGTAATGACCCTTGGTATCTAGTTTTCCATGGTTCATATTATGTATGTGAATTTATTTCATAGGACCAACGTATGTATGCAACCCTTCTTCATAGGAATCACATATACTTTCTCAAACTTCACTTTTGAAATCCATCTATAACTGAACTGCCATTTCTCTGTCCACATCCTTTGTAACATATTTACATGTTATCTACTTTAGTTCCAAAATCATATTATTATCATCAATTTGACATCAAGTACATATTTATCGAATAGGTTACCATCAAGGATAAAACATTAGCCATAATGCCAAAAATCTCCCTCTTTCAACTTAATGGCAACCACTTTTGTGTTTGGACACCACCCACAAACACCTACAAAGACTAAGTCTTGAATCCCCATTTGACATCAAGGGAAAAGGTTTGAACTAGGTTTAATGAAGTACTTCCCTTTTAGTTCTTGACCACAGTAAGTCTTATCTATTGAATATGGAATCATCATACTCACCATACTACCCCTGAGCATATGGTCAATCATCTAACTTTATGACTCAACCGAATGCAACCTTTCCTATCACCAATGGCTCATGACTATATAAGGCACCCAAGATATTTGGTTTACATATTGAACCCAAGTTTTACATGAATTTCCCAAAATAATGAGATTACATACATAGAATGCCTTGATCCCAATAGCCCATACAAGACTGGATTTTACAATGATATACAACACAAGTCTTTCCATGACCTCTACATCAAGAGACATATATGACACTTATATATAAGAATAGAGACCTCAACAAACAAGTAGAAATATGAAGATAGTCATAAAAAACCACCATATACCATGTAGGAATCTAGAACATAATCTTCTGATAGCAACAACATAAATGTCATAATGACAAAAATATGAACATCCTCATCATCAAGAAGCTATGTAAGATAAGTCAATGTAGCATCAGTTTCTCCAATATCATCACATGTGACCAAATATTAAATGTCTCCAATAATCACCAATCACATTTAGAATCACAAATAATTCAGATGCAATCCTTGCATCATTGATAACCCAAAAGATAATGGTAGCAACAACAAACATAATAACCATACATCCAAATCACTAACACTTATATGTATTAGTTATAGTCAGCATAATGCAACAAGTAGTGATCAAGAAACCATAATGGCAACAATGGACCATTGGAAACATAGAAGATGCTCACCCTAAACCTTTGCCAACATTTTATCATCAAATATGTTTTATATCCATCTCATCTATCATCAAATGAACCAAAGAACCATTTCAATAAGAAAAAATATAAGATTTGCAACAACTGATTGGCGAACGTCATTCTAAACAACATATGAGTATCATCAAAGGACTATAATGGGTGAATGTATGAAGGTGGGTTACAATTTTGTGAGAAATGCACCCGAAAATTTCATTCTCCCAGAAGTTTGACTGAACCTTTCATAAGTTAGGTCGAACTTTTGAAATTACTTCAGCTGAAATTTTACTTACGCTAATCGAACTTATTAATTTGTTTACATAGATGAAAAATTTTGGCCAGAGGTGGAGAAACCGGCGTTAAAATTTCAAAATAACAAAAAATTTGGGTGAAATTTGTTTTTATAAATATTGCAGACGGAATATTGACAGAATATTTCCATGATCTTGTTTGTTGTAGTCTTCACTGAGGGGATATAAGTTCCACTGGAGTAGGAGTTGGTAAAAAATTATAGCCGGTTGTATCTCCCTTCGAGTGGATGTTGGAGAAGAGGTGGAGGTTATAGCCTCTTGCAGGTCAGTGCCTACATGCTGGTGAGAGTCGCACCAGTACATGATGTGATGAAGATTTTTTTATAGGGTAAGAAATAAGAGAGAGACGATGATAAAAATTGTTTTCTCCCACATTGGGTTTCAACCTAAAATCTTTGTGTTCTATATGTGTTTCTTATGTGATGGGATTTACCTATTCTTTAATGCTTTCTGCATTGTGAATGAATTAATAATGTAATTTTTAAGTTAAATCACTAATAAAATATATGACAAAATAAGTAAATTGTAAATATGTTGTTTGCATTCACTAAAGTCTGTATGGGTTACATGAACAACAATAGCTTAAAAAATTCTAAATAGAAAATTGAAAGTTAAAGTGAATATGAGAGAAATCTTATTCTACTAATAACTACTTTCTAATTCAATGTATGAGGGATATTTGTAATTCTTTCAATCCTTAATAAATTTTATAAAATAATAATTAAAAAACTATTAAATGTATATACAATAAGATGATATGTTTTAACATATTAATGTGGATAACCTGAATTATATATAAAATATTTCAATGTCAACTCCATATATATATTATACTAGCCTAAATCTATCTCAACTTTGATATCTATCAAGCCCCTAGGATCAAATATCTTTTCACTCTAAAAGAGATTTGCATCCCTTTAGTCTCTTGGAAGATGTTAAATTAAGATAAATCTAAACTAATATTACAAAAATGAAATTCTCACCTGAATAACACCTTTTTTTACAAATTGTTTTACTATGATGACTAACAATTCACCCATACATAATCACTTTCCATTGATTGTAATATTGACTAGCCATAAATCTAGTAATGCGAGAACTCTGATTGTACTAAAAAAAAATATTATTTCTTATGTCCGTCTCCTAGAATTCATTGAATATTGAATTTCACACACGAACCCCGACAATAAATAAATGGAACGTCGGTCAGTTCGTATTACTCGTGATTAACACACTTCATTTTTGCTCTGCCACAATGTTATAAACTCTTATGTTTGGTCAAATAGAATCATAGCTAATCAAGTGGAGGTGGCTTGAGACATAGAGAACATGATGGATTCATTGGCGTTGGAAATTAATTTCAACTACCGCACACAGAGACGAAGGATGGCGAGATAATGTTGATGGAAATCTGAAGGACGACGACAGCAGTAAAATCTCCAGTTCTGATCTCCACACAACCTCCTGCCTTAAAAACTCATCTACTTGACATGAATTCTCCACCAACCACATTTGATTTTAATTAAATTTGTAACCAGCACAATTCCGTCGGCAACAAGTATGAGAAGCGAGAAGTAAAATTAACACACCGGAGAAGGTGACATCACCTTCCTCCAGACCAATGAATGCAGCTCCGTGGGGCAAAGAAAAAGGCTTTTGGAAAGTGTTTTGACTGCACAAAATATGGAGTGAATGAAGGTTTAATGTTTTGTTTTTTATTTGCTGCAACATAGTTTTTGATTTTTTTTAAAGGACTTTATGTTATAAATATTTTTTTTTATATCATAGATATTTTAAATATATAATATTTACAATATATATATAAAAATTGTAATAGATAGTAAAGTACAACATTAACTGTGTATTGTAATTTCTTGCTTGAAGGCATAAAGGAGAAATAGAGAGGCAGAGAGAAAAAAAAATTAGCGTTGTGTTGTGTAGAAGCCTGGAGCACATTGGTTGTGTGTATTGTTTTTATGCCAGAATAGAAAAACGACAGAGTGTGAAGACATAATCTTTGTAGCACTGTGTGTGCAGCACTCGAAAGAATATTTTTGAATGTAATCCAAAACATAGAATTTCTGAAGAAGACTGTCATTTTGTAATAGTTTTTAAAGTTTAATAGAAACAAAGTTTTTACTCCATCCACCTCTCTATGCATGAATTTTATTTAAATCTATGTTTTTAAAAGAGATATTTTCTTTATTTCCTTTGTGTCTTAAGAAATGGTTCAAAATTTTGAACATGTTATCAGAGCTAGTCCAGCCTCTTTGCATTTTCCAAAGAAGCTGAAGGAAGAAGGATTTGTTGCAACTTTTGACCAGCAGTGGGAAGGCTCCACAAAACAAGGTATTTGCAAAACAGATTTTTTTGTTTGTTTGAAGAGAACAGTCCAGGGAACTATAGAAAGAAGTCTCTTAAAAACAGATTTTATCTCTCAGCAGTGATAAGGTTTATTTAAGAAACACGGTCAATCTTTTTAAGCATAGTTCAGAAAGCTAGCTATGGAAGGAGCCAGCACAAGCACAAGTATGGGAAATAATCAACTCCCACAGTTCAATGGGAAGAACTAAGCCTATTGGGAAATCACAATGAGATCCTTGTTTTCCTCTCAAGATTTATGGGAGCTAGTTGAAGATGTCTTTGAAGAACCAGCAGATGGATAATCTTTTAATGACTTAACACATGGAGAGAAGGATTTGCTGAAGAGTAATAGGAAGAAGGAATCAAAATCACTCTTCTATCTCTATCAAGCAGTGCATGAAAGAATATTTCCAAGAATTGCAACAGCCAAGAGGACCAAGGATGCATGGGATACCCTCCAGACAACCTACCAAGGCATGGAGAAGTTAAAGACAACAAATCTTCAATTAATGAGAAGATATTCTGAAGTAATTTGCATGAAATATTCTGATACAATAGACTCATTCTTCAGAGTGTTTATTGGGTTGGTTACCTAAATGTTATCTCATGGAGAGATAGTAGAAGAAAGAAGAATAGTGGAGAAAGTGTTGAGGAGCTTACCCTCAAGTTTTGATGTGATAGTAACGACCATTGAAGAGACAAAGGAACTCTCGTTGTTTACTGTTGATGAGCTTCATGTATCATTGATGACACATGAACAAGGATTGAGCAGGACAACAGACTCATCTTTGGAGCATGACTTGAAAACCCAAATGTCTTTTGGAAGAGGAAGAGGTCAAGGAAATGGAAAATACAGTGGAAAAGGAAGAGGTAGAAGCCACAACAGAGGAAGAAGAAGCCTTACAAATACAAGTGGAAGGGGTAGCAATCAAAATCATTATCAAAGCTAAGGTAATAGCCAACAAGGTGGACAAAATCAAGCACATGGACAAACGTATGATAAATCCCAAGTCCAATGTCATTATTGTAAGAAGTATGGCCATTACGCCAATGAATTTAGGAAGAAATAGAGTGACATGGGTAGTAGACCTAGTGCTAGTTTTACTAAAGAAAATCTCAGTCAAGAAATTTTCTTTTAGCATGTAATTTTGCTTAAGATAAAAGTGAAAATATATGGTTTCTAGATTCAGGATGCAGCGACCATATGACTAGAAACATTTCTATGTTTTCCATGACTGGTGAAAATGTAAAGTATCAAGTAACATTGGGGATAGACAGTAAATTATCTATCATGGGAAAAGGCAGAGTGAGTTTATTGACAAAGAAAGGAGAAAGAAAAACCATATCAAATGTGGGCGGAAACGTGAAGCTCGGTTACACTTTTGTGAGAATCGGGGTGTGAAATTTTTTTTCAACAATAGCTCGGCCAAACTTTCTTATAAATTTTGGCCGAGCTCATGTTTCTGTTTATATTGAAGGCACACTGACGGCACGGGAAAACAGAATTTTTGCCAGAGATTGGAAAACCGGCAACAAAAGTTCGGCCGAAATGTGAGTTCGGCCGAAATTTTTCTTTTCAAATAGTTCGGCCGAACTATTTTCTATAAATAAATCGCCCGTGAATGTTTGTGGTTTACCATTTTCCTTTCGCGTGATTTCGCTGTTTGTTACTGTTTTCACTCTGTTGCTCTTGCCAGCCGCCCTGGTGCTCCTGCCATCCGCGCTCGTCGACTGCTACGTCGGGTATGTTATGCTCGAAATTTTTTTGTGCTCCGAGTTAAAAAAAATGTATTAAAATTTTGTGTTGTGTATGAAAAATGTATTAAAATGTATTTTTGTGTTGTGTATTAAAATTTTGGTGCTGTGTGTTAAAATTTTTCTAGAGCCACAATAGGTATAATTAAATTTCCCTATAGGCTAAAATCAATCCATTTAAACAGAAATGAAGTGAGACAAAAATCAAAATTTCGAAACATGAAAAAAACTCGTTTGTCACACATCAAGCTTGTGTCAAGCTGTGCCATTTCTCCTCTTCCATTTCTGTCGTTTTGTTCTTTGAGACAACTCTTGACTAGATTGTTTTCCATTGCCCAGAAACTCACAGTGATGGGGCTTAATTGCCCAAATTGCTACAAATGCTGCTTTTTTTGCAGCCTCCTTCTGACTGTCTGTTGGAGTTCCAGTGTAGGAAGCCCCATTAATCTCTACAGTTGATGTGACAGAGTTCATAAAGTGATACGTAGGAGGAAGCATGTTCAGCATTGAAGCAAGCTTAGCAAGGACACAATTAGTCCGTTTTATCTCCTGCTCAGCAAATAGATTAGGGAAGTTTACAGAACACTCTACCATGTTCAAACAAAATCACTAAAATTATTAACATCCACCATATTTGAAATAAAAATCACTAAAATTGTTAATAAACCTGATAAAATCCTAAAAAATATAATGGGAAACATAGATGCCAAATATTTTAAAGAAAATCTTTTAAAAATGGTCTTGAGCATATGGGTAGAAGTGAGACTTACTTTAAACTTAAATCCGTGCCTTTGCAAATCTGCTACAGCTTCCTTAGCTGCAGCATTCTGTGCTTCCTTCTTGGGGTTGAAACCAGGAGGGGATTCATATTTTTTTCCATTGATTGTCACACTGCACTTAAATTGTGGAAGATGGTCAGAGCCATCATTCACAATGTGGTAGAGAGGCAATGACAAAGATTTCTTCTGTGCATATTCTTGTAATCCATTCTTAAACATTTGAGCAGGAGGCACCCTATCAAGAAATGAATTGACAAGACAAAACAAACCAAATAAGTGAACGTTTTCCTGCTTTGACAAGAGGCCCTCTGCACTAAAAAAACCTAACTACTGTTTCCAAAATTATTGCCTAATTTGTCTTCACTGCTGAACTTATATAGTTCCCTCCATGACCACCCTAGATATTAACGTTTTACTGGTTTTGACAATGTGTAACAGATATGAAAATGCTCCAGTTAAGGCCTTAGTTGGGAGAGTATCAGATCTTTACCCACACAAAAGGATTCACATAAAACACACAAAAATTTGAGAAAACGCATACATTTGAGCGTTGTTAAGGAAGCAAAGCATTATGATATGAATTAGTGGGGCAGAGTAATGACTCTCTAAATAACCATTACAGCATCTTTTATACATCATAATTAAATAGTAAATTACTCCATTTCCCTCATATGTATGCATGCAATGCAGAGTTAATTAGAGTTCAGTTTATATTTGGAAAATTCTAATTTAGTGTATGTTTGCCTGTTTTTATATTTAGTAAATAAGTGTTTATGGTTGGATCATTGTGAGATATATATGAAAATAAAAGGACCAAAAAACAGAAACTCAGTAATTATGTATGGAAAAAATTTTATGAATAGAAATTTGTTTTGTGTACATTTGTTCCATCCTCTCAGCCTTTCCATCGATTATCATGCTAGCACTTTGTAACAATGCTTCTAGATGACTCTGTGAGATCCACAACGTTTTGATGTGGTAGCATCTGAGATCTCAACTTTGTAAAATTTTGAAGTTGTGTCTTCTTTGAATTTTGTTAGCATGGTGTTGGCATAGTGTTGTATAAGAAGGAAGAAAAATGCTTATTTGAAATTTTGATAGTAGAGGTTTCAATATATTTAAAATATTAAAAGGTATTTTTTTAATGAATAATATTAATTTATATAATGATTGGAGTAAAATTAAAATTATTTAAAAGTTTTTATATTATCATTCACAACAGTTCATTATAAACATATTTTATTGTTAATTTTATTTATAAATAATAAAATAATAATTATTTTGAAATTAAATATTTTTTTAATTATTATTTCGAAAAATTAAAAAATATTTGTTGTACTTTAAGACGTAAGAGATTAGTCTGAATTTTTTACTATTTTGTTTTTATGTTTAAAAAACAAGAAGAGTTTTCATAGATCAAATGTGAGTATATGATAGTTAATATAAGAGAAATTGTTTTTCATTTTCAACTCTTTGAGTGTGGCAAATGTATCAAATGCTTCCATCTCACATTATTTTGGGAACTGACCAATAGTCTTGAACTAATATTATTTTTAATATTATCAATATACTGCAAAATTATTTCTTGCTTTATAGCTAATCATCTAGCCAAAAACTAACATCAAGGATGCTACTTTATCTTAAAGTTTAGAAACCTTGGTAATCTTACTAGTCCCTAATATGCAAATTGTGATATTTTTGTAGAAATATTTAGATTTCCAATGATTTTATATTAGCTGAGATAATATTTTTGCCATTTTTAAGGTAAAATAATGGTTTACTATAAAATTTTGGCAAATCATTTTAGAAAAAAAATGAAATTGGCTAATCTTTTTTTGGAAAAAGAATGGAAAATTAGCCCACCTACTAATATTAGCCCCTAAAATTTTGCCTTATGTCATCTCCTCTTTAGCCAAAGGTGGGGGCTTTGGCTATAGTTAAAAGCAATTTTTGTGAACCTCTTGGCTTTGATGTGGTTCAAATTCCTTCTTATACATAAAATGCCTAGTCATAACCAAGTTTTCAATGGGCTAAAGGCTTGCTTCAATAGGAAGATGTGAGAGGGAGTAGTTTGAGAGGGAGGGAAACTCGTTCTACCTCTAGAAACTCTCTTTGGAGACTCCCAGCTACTCGAACTCTTGCCTGCAACATGCACTGAGTAACTGGGTTGCATAGCACTACCGCTAGGGAACTTGTTCTTGCCTCTTTTGTTGGAAATATTTGCCTCCCTTCTTGATTGGAATGTTGGAAACTTGCTTTGTCTTGAAACCCTTTATTGAAGTCTCTCTCTAGCTAGAACTGCACCTACACTTTGCAACTAGCCAAAAAACAAATTTGAAATATTTGACTAATTTTTTATATGATTGAAATTCAAAAACAGATGATTTTCTCCATGCTAGATGCAGTCCTACCTAATAAAATGTGTAGTACTTCTTTTGGGAAACTCGTTCTACCTCTAGAAACTCTCTTTGGAGAGTACCAGCTACTCACACTCTTTCCTGAAACAAGCACTGACTAATTGGGTTGCATAGCACTACCACTAGGGAACTTGTTCTTGTCTCTTTTGTTGGAAATATTTGCCTCCCTTCTTGACTGGAATGTTGGAAACCTACTCTGTCTTGAAACCCCTTCTTGGAGTCTCTCTCTAGCTAGAATTGACGTACACTCTGCAACTAGCCAAAAAACAGATTTGAAATATTTGACTAATTTTTTATATTTAATTCAAATTCAAAAATAGATGATTTTCTCCAAGTTTTAATTGTTTAAAATATGATTGTTTGAGCAACTCTTTCTCTGGGATACAAGGAGGCTAAAAGATTTTTTTTCTTGTATATTTTAAGCTCTCCATTATTATATAAGAGGATTTTTTGCTTACATATATTTTTATGCTCTTTTCCATAGTAATGTCATAGTGTATGAAGTTTTAAATTGTTTTTATTATTTTTATTATATGCTGGATGTGATTTTGATTGAAAATGCTTCTTTTTTATTTATTAATTAAAAACAAATTATTAGAAAAATTATTTCTTTAAGCCTTGGAATTTACAATCAAAAATAGAAAATTTATTTATATATAAACTATTTATGAAAAGTTTAATATTGTTTGATTTTCTCTACCATGTCCTTTTTACATATATCTAGAATAATATTATTTGTAGTTTCCGGTTTTTTGTAACATTTTACTACCATAATCAAAATCTATAGAAATAAAAATCTAACATTATGATATCTTGAAATGGAGCTAGCCAACTCAAATATAGTATTGCAAATCCCTGGCTAAGTTAGATGAGGAGGCTATGTATTACTTAGTATTGTATCCATATTGGGGTTGCAAGTTCTATGGGTTCAAAAGAACACTTGCAAACAATTTTTTTTCCATATGACCTCTCCTTTTCATAGATAAATTTCATTATTTTAGCCATTATGGATTTAAGAAAAATACATCCTCATAGCCCAATAAAAAGCCTTAACAATGAATTAAACATGAACAACTATTAAATATGGGTAACCAAGTAGCATCAAAACAAACAACTAAATCACCAAGGCTAGTAGTGATAAATAATAAACATTCTAGAATACTTCAAAATTCCATGTAAATAATTTTTTGCCTAAAATCACTAGATGGTGAGGCCCACAGCAACAACTGCAAAATCAATGCAATATAACCAATCAAACTACATCAACAAAACATATGGTATTGAATGAGGTTTTGGACTCTTTAGATATAAATGTACACCGTGGCAATAGGAAATGTAAGAAATATAAAAACATAATGAAACAAAACGTAAGAAATAGAGAACATAATGAAACACACACATACATATCTCTAGACAATCAACAAAATTATTTTCCTAGGAAATCCTTATATGGGAGACAAGCAACCCTAAAAAGTAATGATGCTCTAGACTCCTTTTTCCCTCGGAAATTCTTATGGGAAAAAAAAAACACTAAAATGTAAACATGCTCTACTCTCTCTTTTCTGGTATGGAAAATACGTGAGTACAAAGAAAGAGGTAATCTCTCTAGAGTTAGCTAAGACTTTTAGCATGTAAGGTTGCTATAAAAACTTAACTTCATACATTTTTCTCTCTAAATTCACACTCCTAGTTGTATTTTCAACTATGGAACAAAATATAATAACACAAAATGGAACTCTTATTCCTCCTAGTGGCCAATTATTTAACATAGCGTGATAGCCAACTAGGTGTAAGATTTGACTCTGTCAACCATTAACGAGGTTTGTGATTTTAGATCTTTTAGAGTCTTGTTAAAATTCCACATGTAGCTAGCTTGCCATGCATGAGTAATGGGGCTAAAATGTCATTCTCTCGTACCATGGTGGTCAACATGATAGGTCAACTTACTAAAGGCATAAATTTTGAATGAACTTCGTTTGATGTTTTTCTTGCACCATTGGTTATGTCTTTAAGTGTAGAATAATGGTCAAGATTTCGGCACAAGGGATAATCGTTTGACCCCCAGAAATGTCATTTAATGCCTCAAAATGACTCCAAAAGGTTTTAGACCCCAATTCTCCACCCATCATTAAAATGACCCTACAAGTTGATTCTTTCAATTTTTTCACTCTATAAGCATCAAAATATATGACAAATAATATAATTATCCAATCTAAATCATTATTTAATAATTTGTTAAAATTATGAGTAAGATATGTACATCATGGAATTTAAATAAATAGCATTAGTTCATTGAACACCCTTGTACATGTTCCTTGTTGATACTTTCAAAGTAATACGTTTTGAAAAATAATTTGTTTATGGATTCTATTTTCCACATTCTCTCAAGCATATCAAAAACCTTCTTATAATATTTCAAACCTAAGGTCTTTCCCATACCAAAGTATGTTCTTTTAAAACATGTTTTCTTGGTGATATGGGTGATTTATAAATGATTGGGAGAGCGAAATTCCTCATTTAATACATGTACAATATGTTTGGTTCATGCCACTAGGCCAAGAATTTTAAATTCAACTGAATTTTGATATATCCAACTAAATCCTGCAAAAAAAGAATAAAACAATTTATGTTAGGGTTGTGGATTCAGGCATTGAAACAACACACCATGATATTTCAAATTTAAAAATAATGGTTTGAGTCCTAGGTAGCTTAGAATCCTATTTTTTTTCAAAATAAGGATGCACTCCCATTTTATTCTCCTGATTAGGTTGTAATCATGAGGCTCTCACTCAAGAGTGGACCTTCCCAAAATCTTGTGACATCTTGTCACAAACAAAACCATAAAACTGAAAAACACATCATGCAAGAAACATAGCTCGCTGACATATCATTTTTCTCCTTCAAAGAAAAAAAATTCACATCATGTGAATATCTCCATGTACTCTTACATATTGGTGTACAAAACCATCAACCAAACACAAGTCGACAAAACATGCCTCTTCAAACAACTGACTCTGAAGTCAAATAATAGCTCATGTACAAATTTCCATATTTTTTGCATTTAAGTGTGTCAACATAACTCTACTTTAAACATCTTGCTTCATGCAACATGCACCATACTTTGAATTTTCAAAGAAATTCATTAAACAACAAAATACATTCAAGGCCTTAATTAGATAAGAAATCTAACCATCTGTTAGCAAACCATTTCAATGGAGCTTGTTTTAGTTGCACTTCATCATCGTGTGAATCATCCTGACCCTCATCGATTATGGAATCCTCTTTTTCATTCTTGTCATTATCTCTTTCCACCTTCTTCAAATGTTGTGGATGACTTGTTGGATACAAAGTCCAACACTTGTCTACAAGGTGACCTTTCTTATGGCAATGAGTAATAAACAATTGCATCTTATTTTCAACATCATTTTCCTTGTCCAATGGGCCTTTGATTTTTGCCTCATTTATTTAGAAAGTTTCAATGTGCATGGATATCTTCTTCCAACATCTATAAACATTATGGTTATTCAAACCACAAAAGGAACATGTGCAAGTTATTTTCTATATCTTATGTGAATATTTACCATGTTTATCATAATCAAAAGAAATTTGATTAAAGGAAAATTTATACCTTGAAAATTCACCGTTGTCGCCTTCTTGAGGAGGTGAATTTGATGAGGTAGTGGCTCTCCTCTGAATACTAGCAATGAATTGAATGACTAGATAGAGCTTTCAACCCTTCTTTTACATTCTCATTAGCTGCATGTTTATTAACATCTTCTTGCAAAGTGGGTGTCAAACTTTTCCATTCATCATGAACACAAACTTCACAAGCTTGAGGTATTGAACACGAAATAAAATTCTTTCTTGGAACAGCTTCATGTGCCTCCTTGGCTTTGGAGCATTCTCCATCATGTTTTCCATAACCAAGACCCAAATAATTAGGCCCTTCCTCAACAACATTTGGCTCAACTATGCCTTGTACTCAACTGGTTAGTTTTTTGTCTTCCTATCAGGACAAGAAAAATGGACATTGGTGAGGGTCATGATTGTGACGGACCTTTAAGGTCCGTCACCAATGCCGCATATGGTAACGGTCCTTAAAAAAGCGTCGCTGTAAGTGTATATAGTGATGGTCCTTTAAGGTCTATCACCAAAGCCATTTTTAATGACACTTTTGGTGAGGGTCGTTAAAGGCCGATCACTAATTCCCTCTTTGGTGACACTTCTACTGACGAACTTTTAATGACCCCCACCGATGCTATTTTTGTTACTTTTGGTGACGGTCAAAACATGTTCGTCACCATTGATCATTCCAATGAGTTTTTGATGATGTTATGTTCTTGTTAATATTTTTTTGTGAAAAGATAACAATTTAATACCATTATTGTGGAGTCTTTTTTATAATATATCCAAGGCCATAGTGGTTAGAGTTAGCCAATTTTTTAAGAAGTAATTAGTGTGTATCATTTCCCTCAAGTAATGACTAGTCGAATAGAGTTTTCCTATGGGTCAACACATGATTCATATCTATTAAGTTTATTATCAAGAAAATTCACTTTAGATAAAATCCCACTAGTGTGTGTAGGAAATATATTATTTAATACATAATCAAGCTCTGTCAATTCTATTAATGAGAAAGACCTAACACTCCTCAACAATACAAGCACACCTTAAATTAATGCTTTGGCACACAATAAAATTTCTTATCATCTCACATGTCTTGGAACATCTTTGTACCTAGAACATCTTGTCATGACACTAATGCTCAAGCACATGGTGGCATGTGCTAGCAAAGCATAGAACTCTCCTAGCATGTGTTGGCATGCATTTAGTCCCTAGCATTCCCTGTAACACTTGGTTGAATGCATTGACATACATTGGAACTTGGCACACAATGCCACTTGGCATGTATTGGGACCTATTATTAGTGTGGTTAGCATTCTACTTTTCTAAAATATAAAGTCCCAACTTATTAACCCTATTATTGGTTATTCCTTTTATTTCCTTGAAACTTCTTGACACATATTGACATACCCTGGCACCCTACACATCCTTATCACCTGGCATGTATTGGCATATCTTGGCACTATTTGGCATATATAATTAGCACACCCTGGAACTCCCAAGCACACTTTGAGACTTATTAACATGCCTTGATATTCCCTAGCATGCCTTACCAATCCTTATCATACCTTGTCGCTCCCTCCTTGGCATGACAACTAGCATTCATTAACACTACTCCTTGGCACACATTCCTTGTATTCATTAACTTCCATGAATTTTGACCTAGTTCTCCCTTAATGTTTTGTCCTAGTACTCCTTAACACTTGTCAATATGCATTAGCACTCTCTAGCACACCTTAGCACTCTTCAACATGCCCTTCCACTTCATAGCGTGCATAACACAATGTGACACATATTGGCACTTGGCACGTGTTGGCTCTTTGAAAGTTTTAGCATGTATGGAATATGTTGACATGCCTTGGTATAATTTGGCATGGTTTAATATTAAATTTATTTGAGATAAACTATTGGAAAGTAGATGAGAAGCAACAAAGGAATACTTGGCACTTATAATGCACTAAGACTTTGCACTTAGCATCTATTGGCACCTAGTGTTGGTGTGCCTAGCATGCCCCTCTTGGAAAAGGTAAATTGATGACTTATTAATCCTCTTATGTGTTCATTTCCTTGTATTTTAACTTGTTTCCCCCTTTTGTTGCCTTGAAAATCCCTGGCATGCATTGACACACCCTTGCACATCTCGGCATGCCTTATCACTTGACACATCTTAGCATTCCCTAGCATGCCTTGGCACTCATGTCCTCACAGTTAACCTCTACATGTTTTCACGACTTGGGAACCCAATAAATTCCTTGGCTACTGCAGTTCATGTGACAATATTGGCTTGCTTCAACTGCAACAACTTGACCAATTTCACCTACTACAAGTAGATTGTGCCAGCTTGTTCACCTATAAATTGCCTATAAATCATCTTATGCCACTCATGTCCAAGCTCAACTTGTCCCACTTGACTAGTTACCAAGACAAGGATCACATGATCTAGCCATGGCCATAAAACAACTAAGAAACATAGCTTACATAGGAAATATTTCACATGTATGTTCAGTTCATATAAACAACAGAACATTGACTGAGAGTTTGCAAGAACCACAAGATACACAAGGCACAGAAGATATAAGCCAACACAAGTCGAGCGCCCCAAAACTTATACACAACAATGTAAAATATGAAATTATTTAGAATATTTTAAAACATGAGCATGTAGCCAAAGTGTGCCACATCTCATATAAAAAAAATAGCTAAAGGCAAAACAATGTTGTGCCTAGCACAAAGTGATCTCCCTTTGTCAAAAACTGCTATGTCGAGCCATGTATAACAATTGTAGGCTTGCCTCTTATAAATCACATTATGAACTTCTCCTAACATACTTCATCCTTAGCACACTTTAATTTGCTGACACTCCCTATAACACACTCTTATTCATTCCTTTCCATGCATTTTGACCTAGTTATCCCTTGATATGCCCCGACACTCCCTAACACTCTTCAACAGGAATTGACATTATTTGGCATGTGTTAAAATGCCTTTTCATTCCTAATGTGCATGCCCTGACCCTATCATTCCCTCGCAACTATCTTTACTTAATTTCAACTTGGGAACCCAACCAAGCCCTCGCTTGACTACAAGAGCTTGACCAAGTTACGGTTACTACAACTAGACTATGTTGTTGAATTGTGTAGCTTGGGAGGTACTCCACAAGCCTAGTGATATGGGTTTGTGTGAGTTTGGTCACAAAAGGCTTTGTGGGAAAAGAATCCAAGAAAAGGGATTTTGGACCCAATATGGGGTTTAAAATCTAAAATAAAATTAAAAAGGAAAAATAATATTTCCTAAGGTCTAAGTGGATAAAAACTGTAAGTTCTAGAGGGTTCCTAAGAGTTCTAGGAAAAACTATTTAAGGGGGCCTTAGGATGAAGGAAATTAAATCAAGTGAGAATGAGCTCATTTGATCAAGGGGGTGAAGAGAGATGTAGTCCTAAAGTAGGTCGAGTAAGAGGGTCGAGTAAGGGTTGCTAAAGGGACGCCATGACCATCCTCCAAGAGCAAGATCATCATGTGAGGGTTCACAAGAATGTTGCATACCTTAATGGTCGGTTCAAGATAGAAGTAGGATGGCATAATGTTGGTTCTCTTATGACAGATCGAGCTTAAGAGAGGTTTCTCATGAGAATATGGGCATGTGATTTCAATGGTGTCTTTGTGTGAAGGCTACATCAAGTTCTGAAATGTTGAAATTTGCAACAAGAAACATGAAATTGGAAACCAAAAAGGACAAAAAAAAATGCACCCACACTGGTGAGGAATTTTGATGCACCAGGAGTGAGGAATGTGGGGCGTCTTATTTATTTTTCCCTTAAATAAATTGGACAATAAATTTTAATTTCATCTCATAACAACTTATGTCAGTTAACTAAGTCATGATGATTGATTTAGCTCAAGAAATTTGAGTTGAGGATCTAAGATGAGGCATGTAGAGGTATTAATCTAATATTTTTCGAGTCCAGTTGCAGTTAATGCATTAGTGGGGTGTAAGTGTGATTTAGTTAATTCATTTAAATGAATTAAAATCAGTTAAATAGTTCTAACTAAGTGATGAGCTAGTGAGCGGTCAGCCAGTGAATTAAATTAGGTTAATTCACAATGAGTGATCAATAAGATAACTGATAATTCACTATTAATAGTTGCATGCATGCCAGTTGTGAGGAAGACCCAACTGAGACGAAGGTTAAAGGGAACATAACTATCAGTTTTATTTATACAAAATTTCTCATGTGCAATTATAAAGCCATTGCGATGCCATGATGGATTGCGCAATCAAGGGAGACTAATTTTCCTAATTAATAGGGAGCTAATTATCTAGGAATTTCTTCAGTAAGGAAGGCTAAAGGAAGGTTGAAGAAAGGCTGAGAATTGGCTAAGTACTAGACCGAGTTTTCCTAGATCAGCGAGAGACAATTGGCAGAGTGTTGGAGAATCTCGTGAGAGATTAAGCATTGTATTGTTTCATGATTCCTTGACTTAATACACAATAGAGATAGAGCGGTTTTGAGCAGTTTCTTTCCCCAGATACATATTGTGTTGTGCAATAGATAATTTATTTCTCTTACTAATATGTGATTGTGCGACCATGTTTTGTTTCCAAAAATTGTAGGAAGGATTCAATATGTTGTTTTAGTACATTACAAGATCAGATTGAATCTCGTTGGTTAGATTTCTACATGGTATCAGAGTAGGAATTTTATGGGCAGCGAATTTGTAGAGAACATCTGAAGATTTTGGTGTAAAATTTAAAAAAAAAATAGGATATTTGGATTCCTTGCGAAAAACTACCCAAATGGAAAATAAATTCGGAGCTTGGATGAGGGAGATATCGTCGATTTAAAATCAACTCTTTTTTAGGAAATTTTGTAATGGCGGGACAATTACAATGTGCACGAGTCAAGAACCTATATGCACTTGAGGTAACATATGCATGCAAAGCTTTGAGGAGCAAAGTAGAGGTTAGAGACTTGCCTGTTGAGAGGGAGTACAAATTAGCTCTCAACATGCAGCCTTAGAAGCAGTCTTAGAAGGTTGTGGAGAAACCGCAATTGGAGAAGCAGAAAGGAGACCGAGTGGAAGCGTCCACTCAAGCAGAGACCTCCATGAGGGGGAAATTTCGATCTAGATGGGTAGAGGGAGCACATGCAGCCATACCTCTAAATGAAAGATGGGGTGATGTGTAGACATAATCCGAAGATAAGAAATTTGGGTAGGGTCCATTGAGATGGTGTGTCTCATGGATCGAACTTAGCTACGAGGAGTCCACAGTACAATAGTAGTAGTAAGGATCAGTTAGATTGATGCAGTCAAATTTCAAGAAGACATAAATTAGAGTGACAGATGTCAGATACTGGAGCACAAATCAGATTTGGCAACAATGCAAAGGGCAAGGATGCAGATTTCAGCAGCAACGCAAAGAGTCTAGTAGATAGGTGCAATAGCTAGCAGCAGTCAGAAGACTCTGATGACAAATGCATTATATTGATTCAGTTGTTTGGAGGCTATTCAGTTTCAGGATTTTCAAGTGCAAGCAACACTAGATAAGTGTTGCATGCAGAATTCCAAAGGTACCAGATCAGGATAGATTGAATTCCTTTCTTGTTGAGAGGGGGTGTTGAAATTTGCAACAAGAAACAGTGAAACTGGCAACCATAAAGGAAAAAAAAAATGTGCCTACACTGGTGAGGAATTTTGATGTACCAGGAGTGACGAATGTGAGGTGTCTAATTTGTTTTTCCCTTAAATAAATTGTAATTTCATCTTATCACAACTTGGGTCAGTTAACTAAGTCATGATGAATGAGTTAGCTTAAAAAATTGGAGTTGAGGTGATCGAGGTGGATATTGGTGGCCACCTGCCTATTCAACTTGGGCCCTCACCATTGTCTCTTTCAATTTTTTGAGTTTCCTGAATTATAGCAAAGTTTACTATTTTTGTCATTTTTTTCGGGTCCTGAACTTCCAGAGCAGTTTTGAGGCCCCAAACGACGTTTTTTAGGCATGAAAGGTTTCATGATTTCATAGATATCATATTAGTAGTTGTAGTCCTCATAGAGATATTTCTAATGAGGTATCATGTGCGTCAAACAGAGATCATATGACCAAGTTATGACCCCAGGAAATTGGCTACCCAACTACCCCAATGGGGCCCATAAACTGTTGGTGTTACATCTCCTCGGGTTAGGGTTTTCTCTTATTTTTCAATAATAAAAAGGCCCTTGAGCCTTATTGTAACATAGTTCATAGGCATGTAGCCGCCACATCTCTTCTTAGAGATAAGCTACCATCGCCTGAGCTAGTTTGTTTTCCATTCTGTCTATAAGCATTTTTCAGTATTTGGTATTGATGAAATGAAGTGTTATTTCTACTGCATCTCTGTGTTTATGTTTATTTTAGTATTTTATTGTGAACTTGAATATTTTCGGATCATGAGGGTCTAAGATTAGGCATGTAGAGGGATTCTAATATTTTGGGGGCCCAGTTGCAGTTGATGCATTAGTGGGGTGTAGGTGTGAATTAGTTAACTCAACTAATTGATTTAAAATCAGATTAACTAGTTCTAACTAAGTGATGATCTAGTGAGAGGTCCACTGAATTAAATTACATTTAATTCACAATGAGTGATCAATCAGATAATTGATAATTCTCTATTAATAGTTGCATGCATGTCATTTTTGAGGAAGACCCAGTTGAGATACAGGTTAAAGGGAAAATAACTATTAGTTGTATTTATACCAAATTTCCCATGTGAAATTATAGAGTCATTGGGATGCCATGATGGATTGCGCAATCAAGGAAGGTTGACTTTCCTAATTAATAGGGAGCTAATTCCCTAGGAATTGCTTGAGCAAGGTAGCCTGAAGGAAGGTTGATAATTGGCTAAGTACTAGACTGATTTTGCCTAGATTAGTAGGAGACAATTTGCAGAGTGCTGGATAATCTCATGAGAGATTAAGCATTGTATTGTTTCGTGATTCCTTGACTTAATACGCAATAGAGATAGAGGGGTTTTGAGCAGTTACTTTCCCCATATACATCTTGTGTTGTGCGATTGATGATTTCTTTCTCTTTCTTATATGTGATTGTGCGATCGTGTTTTGTTTCCGCAAATTGTAAGAAGGATTCAGTATCTTGTCTTAGTACATTACAAGATTAGATTGAATCCCGTTGGTTAGATTTTCTACATGAAATAGAAGAGAGGGTTGATACGATATTGTCTTATGGTGGTTAATAGACCTCTAGGTCTGTGATAAAGGCCAACATAAATGGAGGAGGGCTTGCACTATAATTTAGAGTCGGAACATAAGTAGACGCAGGCGTAATATTGACTGAGGTAACCCTAGTTTGAGGGTCGACATTGAGATCTGAAGTTCATGTCAAGATTCAGTCAAAGAAATGCCCAGAATCTATGGATCCATATGAGCTAGGTCGAGTCTCTTATGGAAGCAAGGGTCATGGTTTTTTCTATGGGTGGATAGGGTTTGTTCTACAAAAATTAGAAGTACATAAGTATAGTGCCCTAGTTAGGAAAATTTCCTATCATGTTTAGTTCATAAGATATTCCCTTAAGACTGTGAAAATTTTGCGTAGAAGAAGAGTGGTTGTGACCCTTAGAGCAAGGTTTATTTTTGAAATATAGACCGTAGATCTGGAAGATGGTTTGAAGATTCAATGTGTGGAGATAGAAGATCCAAAGGAGGGTGGAACCTGAGTAGAAGATTGAGCATGCAAAAGAAATGTGCCATATGAAGAATGGATTGACATGCACAGGAGTTGATTATGGTGGACTATCCATAGAGTTTTAGACATATATTTGAAGGAACCTATAAAAAATTAGTCAACGAACTATTAGTGGATGATTTGTGACCCTAGTTCAGTCATCTACAGATTGTTAGAAGTATGATAAGAGGAGTAGTTCAGATTTTTTCATAGATTGGACAACAAAGATCAAATTTTCGATACACAAGAATAATGATTTTGAGAGGACTCAAACCATTGTTAGGTGGGAGATTTGAAGATTCCTAGATGAACATAATATTGTGAGCCGTATATTAGTAAAAATAATTGACTGTGGTTGGGCAGATTGATGGTAGTCCAAGTATAGTTGGAGGGTTGTTAAGTGACTGTCAAAGAAGAGCCCTAACTCTTGTACTTGTGAAGGACAACAAGATTGGTAGAAAGGCAGGTGTATAGGGCCTCAGGATGTGAAGACTTTGAAGGACTAAATTAGTAGTCAAGTGGGCCAACCAACTAGTCCTAGTTCACTATATTGTAGAGGATTAATTCAGTGAGAAGAAGGGTAGCCTCCATAGCCATTGAATTCTCATATTGAAGCCATAGTATGGAAAAAGTGGGAATACCAAAGAGTTTTTCACAAATGGAGTTGTGACCAACTTGTTACAACTCAAACTAGTAGCGGACCTAAAAGGGGTTCCGAAGAGGGAAACGTATAGGACAAGGGAAACAGTGGAGGCTTATCCCATTATCACCACAGTTAAGGCTCCTTGCTCTTCACAGACTTTCACCGATGGGAGGAGTCCTGGTAGTTTAGGAAGTCACTTGTAGAGTATAGGTTAATGAATAGGCGGGAAGTGACCCTAGAAACCCTTTCCCTAAGATAGAATAAAGAGTGGGACATGCTTGCCTTTTAAGCAACGGATTTGATCTTCTAGGGAGAGAGGAGGGGGATTGAAGGGTTGAGGGAGAAGAATAAGACCTATGAAGAAGGTTATCAAACCCTAAAATCCTTTGGGAATTTGGATTCCCAAATGGTCCTTGATGAAAGGCATTTGACACCAAATGGGACCATAGGGGACCAAATGGGACCATAGGGGACCAAATGGGACCACAGGGGGCCAGGTTCTCTCTTGTGTTTCCATGGCACTCCCTAGCACGCATTGATACACCCTAGCACTTGGCACATCCCAGCATGTCGCCCTGGAACTCTAGAATTCCTTAGCACTACCTAGCATACCTTTAAAATCCCTCCTTAGCACAACTATAACTCATTGATACTCCCTGTCACACAATATTATTCATTCATTTCCATGCATTTGAGACTAGTGCTTCCTTGTTTTTCCTTGGCACTCCCAAACACTCTGGGCTAGCATGCATTGGCACACCCCGACACTTGGCACATCCTGGCATGTTTCCCTGGCCTCTATCATGCCTTGACATTGCCTATCATAGCTTGATGTCACTCCCTCCTTAGCACACCCGAAAATCACTGACACTTCCTGTCACAAAATCTTATTAATTCATTTTCAAATATAGTTTTATCTGGTCTGTTATGATGAACTGTCTAGTGGGATATCCATGATAGTTTACGAATCACCCCAAAACTTAGTTACACAACATCATGGAATATTATTATAAAAGGTTTCCCATGCATTATAATCAGAAATATCTGGTGGGATTGGAACAACAACACATTTTGTTCATGAGAAATATCCATGATAGTTTATGAATCACCCCAACATCTATCCTTTATTCAAGCCATATGATGATATTTATTCACACCTATTTATCTCTTGTCCCAAGGTAGTGCAGATCATCACCACCACCCTTTCAAAATTGAACATGATAGGCTCGTGGTCCTATCTAATCTTGGAAGAAAATTTCAAAACCTAGTTACTCAACATCATGGAAGATTATTATAAAGGTTTCCCATGCATTCTAAAAAAAAATATCCGGTGGGAATTGAACAACAACACATTTTGTTCACGAGAAATGCCCATGATAGTTTATGAATCACCCCAACATATATCCTTTATGCAAGTCATACGATGATATTTCTTCACACTTATTTATATCTTGTCCCAACACAATGCACGTCATCACCACTACCCTTGCAAAATTGAACATGATAAGCTTGTGGTCCTATCTAAGCTTGGAAGAAAATTTCAAAACTTAGTTATACAACATCATGGAAGATTATTAAAAAGGTTCCCCATGCATTCTAATCAACAATATCTACTTGGATTGGAATGGCAACACATTTTTTTCATGAGAAATATCCATGATAGTTTACAAATCACCCCAACATCTATCCTTTATGCAAGTCATATGATAATATTTCTTCACACTTATTTATCTCTTGTCTCAACACAGTGCAGGTCATCACCACCACCCTTGCAAAATTGAACATGATAGGCTCGTGGTCCTATCTAAGCTTGGAAAATAATTTCAAAACATAGTTATATAAAATCATGGAAGATTATTAAAAAGGTTTCCCATGCATTCTAATCAGTAATATCTGGTCAGATTGGATCCATTTAAATTGAGATGGAGAAAAGGGTGCCAACATGCAATTTCAAGTCATGGGCCCTGGTGCTACATGGAAATGGTTGGTTGGTCCACATATAAGTAGTGGGGTTGCCTTAGTCTCTCCATTTCCTCAACTTGCTTCTATGTGCATCACTAATTTAAGGGAATCAAACATCCACACAATCCTACACTTGTCTAACACCACCTTACTCATAACATGCACTTTGTTCCCATGTCCCTTTTTTTCTCGAGACATGAGATTTCCTCTTACCAGGGGATTAGTATTTCATTTTTCTTAGGGCTTGAATGTGTTGGAAATTGGATAAACCAATGCTCCCTGTGTGTTTCGTGACATGGACTAATTACCTATAATGGATCCTTATCTCTGGTGATGTGATCGCGGACTAATACATGCGGGTTTTGTTTTAAGGACAACTATGTTTCCCAGCAAGTGGTATCAAAGCATAGGTCACGAGTTCGATACACAAACGACTCATGTTGGGGGGGATATTGTTAGACATTGGATAAACCAATGCTCCCCATGTGTTTCACAACATGGAATAACTGCCTCTCATGGATCGTTATCTCTAGCGATCTGATTGTTGACTAACACCTACGGGTTTTGGTTTAATGGCAATCGTGATTCCAAATAGAATGATACACATTGTTTCTTATTCATTCAACATAGGTTTATCAAGCAAGTGGGCCTTTACTTGGTTTCCTTTTTCTCATTAATTTCCTTTCCTTTGTGGCCCTTCCACTTTGCTAGGGAAACCAAGAATGCCTTCTTTGTTGATGTGGAGTTCCTTTCCTCAATGCAGTGGAATGAGCCCTCAAAACCCTTTTTGTTGAGAACATGACCACCAAGTATATGCCCCTTTTCCAAACATTCATATATTTAAACCCATGATATATTTTACTTTTCTCCTGTCTGCTAAAATATTGCATTTCCCCCACTCTATTATTGATTCATCCATTTTATGCATTTACTTGTTGAATGCTCACTAGAATTTCCTCTTACTTTGATCTTCAATCCAGGGCATTTATTTTTGTTTGATTATGATGACTTTTAGGGTCCTTCATTTAGCCTTTTAACCCTCCTTTGTGGCCTTCTTTGAGCTAAACAAAGTATCATGGGAGCTTCAATCAATGGCATATTTAACCACTTCTCCTTTGACAAACATGCAAGTTCAACAATGATGGAGCTCATAACTTTTAATTATACTACCTAACCTGCTTGTTCATGTTGCATTATATCTCTCATTTCTCTTCAATTTGTCGACCACAAGCCCTGTACTCATTGTTAAGAAATAGCCATGAGAAATGAAATTTTTGCTCAATGGGATAATTAATTTCTAGCTCTCATGGTCATCTTTTTCTTAGTGCTTGTCTTGATCCCCTTGCTTGGGAACCTAATAATTTGTACTCAATAACCTATGCTTCCTCACCCACTAAGCACACACTTTGGGTACTTGGTGAGTAAGGGCACTAAACACATAACCTTTGCCCCATGCCTTATACTTACCACTTTCCTCTATTACTCTTCCAACACTTTTTTGGGGCTCACACATTTGTCTATGATTTACTTGAACCTAGGGGATTTCACCACAAATATGGGGCAAAGCACTCATTCATTTTTCTTTGTCATTAAGGATTTTAACATCACAAGAATTTGATACCACTCTAGGGTCCATTGTCAAAGGTAATTGGACATTCCTTCCTTTTTGTGTTGTTAATGGGGAAAATACCAATGGACAATGAATTTTGTTGAAATTGGGGCTTTAAAATGTAGGAGACAAATTCAAGCACTAACACATCATCCTATTCAATAAATGGACCAACAATGCTTATTTCATCTCTACATTAATGTGCAATATATTGCATGTAAAGGAGTATCTCAACCACATCTTTCATCCTATTGTGGAATTCGATGTAGATTGGAAAGATAATTATAGTTAAGTACAATATCTCTAAGAAAAGAAAGATGAATTATCAAGCAAATGGAATTAAAGAGAAGAAATTTTCCCAAATGTAGACATAGTGAGCAAACTGGCTTTACTTGGTGAATGTGCTCAATGAAAAGATGAAGCATTGTGATTAGTGAAGATTAAGGCAAAGGCCTACACTTAGCATCGAGCATAAGAACTAGCGAAGAGTGTAGGGATAAGCAAAGCAACAAGTAAAGGACTTCGCACTCTACAAAGGAAATGGCCTGTTGACTATAGGTCTAGTTGCTTGATGTCTCTATGTTGGACTTTAAAGAAGACATATGAGGTGTTCAGTTGGAGTTCACCAAGATTAGTTTATGAATCTCGAACAAATGAATAACCTAACCACCATGTAGAGAGAATGGATTGCCATGGAAGGGGAACAATAAACACGATGTATTTGATAGTACTCTCACATAAGGAAATATAAGTTAGGACATTCAATCTATTCATTCATCACAGGTTAGAATAACCTAGTCCACTCATACTTCGAAAGAAAATAATAATCCTATAGTTACACATATAAGCCACAATAGTGAAAAAGTAATAAGAAAAAAAATTATAGATAAAAGATGAATTAAACCATTACTAATCATATCATAGCATAATGACATGTTAAATGTACACACCATTATTTTTTCCTCATTTATAACAACATTAAAAACCATAGTAAGATGACATTGCATTTTTTTAAGGACGTCACTTGTATTTCTCCATTTCTCACAACATTACAAACCATAGTAAGATGACATTACATCTTTTTAGGAAGTCACTTGTATTTCTCTTCATTTCTAACAACACCAGAAACTATAGTAAGATCACATTACACCAAATTTGTGAGTCCATAACCAAAAATTCCCATTTACAACCACAACTTTATTCAACTTGCAATTCCAAATTCCTACACACCACTACTAATTCCAAAGAGAGTTGAAATTTGAATGAGTTCAATTTCACTTCTAAGTTAACCTACTCACAATTTTTTTTAATTTTGAATAGTGACCATCTAACCATGTGCTATCTCTTGCTATCTCTTCCTACAATTTTTTGGACCTTAATAATCACTCTATGAACTTTCAATCAAGGTTGTTTAGTCAAATTTTTAGTCAAATTTGTTTAATCAATCTCGGGAGGAATTCGGAGGGAAAACACAGATCCGGAAAACCAGGGATCAAGCACATCATATCTCATTGTGCAGATGAGCATCATGGACTTTCTTTGATTATTGTGCAAATGAGCATAATTGACATTCTCACGCGCTCGATATCTCATTGTGCAGATGAGCATCATGGACATTCTCTGATCTGATCATTGTGCAGATGAGCATAATCGACATTCTCACGCGGGTGGATGCCATCTACAAGAATAATGAACCGTCGGGATGGCTTTGAGAAGAAATGAAACTGGCTGGTCGAAGAACCGAGTGCTGATCGAACACATGAGGCGAGAACCTGATGCATTCAGGACCAATCGTATCCAGTTATTCATGGGCATTGCGTATCATTTATAGGCAACTATTCGCTAGGATATTACCTGTTAATGTTGATGCTTTAGTCACAGTTGTTCGCATGATTCTGGCACAACTAGGGGAAAGTTACATAGATAGACAGATTCAAAAAACCTTATCATTTTCATTTTTCCTCTCCCGTTGGTTCATCCATTACGGTGATAAAGACTGATTTGGTTCCAACCAGGTAACCAGTATGAAAAGTACGACACTAACAAATAGAGGGAGAATCGGATCTTCGGTAGCGACACCTTCGTGAGGCTTTATACCATTGTCAAGTCCAACACTGACGCTGCTAAGCAGGTTAGTAAACCCTCCATTTCTTCTGGCTCGGTCTTTAAAATGCCCAGAAAAACTGCTAAATGTTTTTTCTTTTTTGGTACCAGAAAGTCGATGATGTCGCGAAGTAGAAGAATAGGGCAGTGGTCATGACCCTGAATTTTGAAATTCGATGCACTTAAGGCCAGATTGCATGAAGAGATTCACAAGTTGTATAAATTGGCTCAGAAAAAGGTCAGGATTAGCTATCCTCAATTTTATGCAAGTGCTTTTCAGGGCTTTCTCATTGTTTCGTAGATTTTATTTTCAATTACTCGATTTTTTTTATGATTCAGCAGCCTTTTCATTGTTGAATGTCGTAGTTCCAGGCTGCTCAGTTTCAAGGAATTTTGGGACTTAGGATAAATGTGGTATTCCTTTATTTGAATTCCATTTTTTGTATGACCCGTGTTTTTCCAATCGGCAAGAGTCTTCAGCATGAACCTCGAATCTAGGTAGTTAGAAGTTAGACTAAATGGAGTTTTAATAGATCGTAATGATACACATTGTTTTGATTAAAATATGGGAAATGTATTAGATCAAATGTGATAGAAATCAGTTGAAAGTTTCCCCACAATTTCTAACATCTGTTTAGAATGAATCATCAGAGCACAGATTAAGTATAACATTAGTAGAAATCTCCATAAACAATAAACTCCACCACCCAAAGAGAATTTTCAGGGTGATGACTAGTTACCTGGTTCGGTTTTATAATTCAGTCTAATACTCCAATGCTTAAATGAAAGTCACACCAAGCTTCTGGTAGCCATAGGCAATGATCCTAAATTATCACACTGGTATTCCAAAAATTCCCCACAGAAACTCACTTCCAAACACTCTAGCTATCTGGAAAATTCACCATAAAACAAAATCAGGAAACAACACCCGAATGAGCTAACATGTTTCTTCTAGTGAAACTTTGATCTTCAGCCATCTTATCTGAAGCGACACCCTGATAAGAACCATCCACTTCATCATATGAATTACTGATGTATGTTTCTTTGGATGAGTCAGATACTGATTGCTCTGACTGATCTCCAAAGCTACTCATTGGCTTTTGGGTTTCTTTGAATTCTGAACCATCTTGAATGGAAGGAATAACTGGGGTACTAATTGATTGTCTTCAAGAGTGAGATCCAAAATTAGGATAGTCAGAGAAGAAGGTAGAACAGTACTCTGCTACAAGAAGCTCACGTAGTAATTGAATAATTGTAGGATGTGAGAGGCCAAACATCTCTATCCCGCTGATGGTGATCTTGCCATGTTCTGCCAGTTCCACAAACAATAGCCAATGCACCAGATGCATAATCTCTTTCAATGACATTTTAAGGGCTGTCATCTGGAGCTACATGAAAAATAGGACCTGCAGTTCCACCGCAAAGAATTCTACAGGTGTATGTAGTCTGTCAATCCTTTTCCACCATATTGGCATAGTTTCTTATAGATTTATAGCCAATAGGGAATATGTGTCGGTTTGTATGAAATCCAACACGTTTATATTCAATTGTCCCAAGATCCACAATGGTAAGAACTTTTTTTAGATCAAGGTGAAGAATAGGCCTCCTATCTAGAGTTCGTGGAATGCTAGGACGAGAACACTCAGACCGTCTAGGCTCTGTGGAGATTTCGTTCTCCTTGTTATAAAAAAAATGCCGCTTATGCCGAGCCTTGAGCTTACGAAGGCGACGACGCAGATGACTTCCAATAAATCTGAGGTGCTTCATGCAATCTTTAGGATCCGGGTGATTACCAGCCTCTGAAAAAGAATCAGAAACTCTGAAGTTTATTTTATTGTCTTCGAAGATAGCCTCCCAATTCCAAAAACCATGTGCCAATACACCCTTCACCAATTCCTTATCATGATGGCCTGCTTGCCACCAAGATGGCAAATTGTTCCTTCGATTCAGCTGCAAACCCAAATGCCCCCAATCTTCAAATGACCTTGACATTTTAGGGCGGCTTTATCGGGGTGGAATGAGTGTGTATTCCCGATCTTGTATTCTCAATCTTGGGCCAATGAATAAGATAGGGGCATGCATTTAAACTTAGTGTCTTACACTTACTAGTCATGTTGAACCTGCAATTATATAGCTCCACAAATTTTGAATTTTGAGCCATCGAAGCTGAGGGCTAAAACATAAATTCCTGCTATTAGGCACCAAGGCACCACATACTCACTGTGGCTTTGAAGTTCTGCAATTTGAAAATGATACTGGCATATTGGCAATTGCCACTTTCCATAGTACCAATTAAAAGTCCAATTGAATAAGGAACAAATAAAATAAAAGAAAAAATATTTTGTTTTCCTAATCAATATAGCTTCCTATTACTTTTGCTTCTAATGGGTTATAGACGGTTAAAATTTGACATTTTGAGAGCTAACATCTATAATACACCTCATTTCGCAGTTTGACCTATAATTTCTATGAATAACCTTTATTCATGCGCACGGTTGTTTACTATAGGAGTATTGCCAACATAGACGGCTGGAAGGGTTATATATATATATATATATATATATATATATATATATATATATATATATATATATATATATATATATATATATATATATATATATACAGACAGTCCTTTAAATCCATCAAGTAACTCGTCATATCTAAGCAATTAAGTAAATTAGGTAGAATTTATAATGAAATAATGCTCTAAGAAGTAGAAATTAATTACTTGCAATCCTTTTGCCTTGCTGATGACCCACATCTGGTACAAACTGTAATTCTCTAGGGTAAATTTTCTCTTAGGGTTTCTATTATGTCTAGGTTTTTTCAATAAATTAGTGTTACACACTCATAAACAATATATATGCATGAATAATATAAATATTGACAACAACAATGCGATTCTTCTCAAAAGCACAATAATAGGGTTGATTGCTCAATGAAACCATGTAATATGTTCACCGGTACAGATTTATTTGCAATATCAGCAATTTAGGAAACCAAATCCAACTGCAATTACAATATGTCAATAAAAACTAGGTGAACTATATTAATCTAATATCTACTGTGTTATTCTAGCTTTATGCATAGGAGTTTGACTATATTGAAGTCCGAAGATAATCCATAGGTTTAGAGAATAGGAGCCTGACTGCCTTTCCTGTGGGTACCTACAGCCCAGATGAGTAGCCTGATCAACTCTCTGTACACAATATAGTCATAGAATGACTGTCGGAATGAAGCAGTTGTCTGTTATAGGATGTGGTTTCCCTAATGTGGTTATCCACATCCCTCCTAGGCTGTTGCCTTCAAAACAATCTCAGACTAATTTCAATCCTTTGTTTTTTTCTCACTGTACTTGGAATGAGCCTCAATATCACCTTTGTTGTCCTCAAACAAACCCTAAAATATTCACAGACCAAATTATTCTTAATGAGTAAGTGCCTTGCTATGTTGGTTAGGGTTTGTAACCTCAAGGAGTAATTCTTCCGCCTGATCTTCCCTTGACCAAACAAACTAGAGAAAACTAGAGCTTGGATACATTGTGCAGCAATTAATAATAGCCAAGATATTGTAACACACCCCCTTACATCTTGACCCAAAAGAGGTGGTTATTAGTTTGACCTGACTCCCTAGGTGCAGTTAAATCATCATAATCTATGCCTTCTTTTTGAGAGAAGCCTCAGGCAACAAATCTTGCCTTGTACTTTTAAGCACTTCCATCGGCTCCATGCTTGATCTTGAAGAGTCATTTCGAGGTGACAACAGATTTTTCCTCCAGTCTCGGGACCACTTCCCAGAATCATTCTTCATAATGGACTCATATTCTTCGTGCATATCATCCTTCCAAACTTGATGCTTTACGAATTCTTAAAATGATCCAAGCTTAGATTGTACAATTGTACTCATGAATGTTAGGTACCCTTGGTACCTATTCGGCTTCTTGCTTTCACGGAATGTCCCCCTTGGGGCAATATGTCTCTCAGTATATTCGAGAGTGTCCTTGAGCCATGAAGGTCTCCTCTTATTTGAAGGAGGTGGATCAATAGGATCCATTGGTCCTTCAACATCGGGCATAGGTTCATCCTTCGGCTCTTCCTGCTTCCATGCTTCTTCTTATTCTTTGTCTTCCTTTGAGCTAGGAAGAATCCTAACTTTCTTGAGGGCAACATCCTAATCGAAGGTGACATCGTGGCATATCTCCACTTTCTTTGACCAGGCACATAGATTCTATATGCCTTCGAAGTTTCACTGTAGCCTACAAACATTCCGTTCTTTCCAGAATCATCCAACTTGCTTCTCTTTTCTTTCGGCACATGAAAATAAACAGAACTTCCAAAAACCCTAAAGTGGGAGGCATCAGGCTTCTTACTAGAGAATACTTCTTCGGGAGTCTTGGAGTCCAATGCGGAATGTGGGCATCTATTTTGAACATACATAATGGCACGGGCAACTTCCACAATGGTTCTATTCTTCCTTTCAACAAAAACATTTTGTTCAGGAGTATACATAGTTGTGGTCTCCCTCTTAATGGCAGCTTCCCTGTAAAATTCATTGAATTCATTCGACTCATATTCGGTCCCGTTGTCGGTCCTCAAAATTTTGATTTTCTTCCCAGTTTGATTTCCACCAAGGCCTTGAAGGCACAAAACCATTTGAATGCTTCGTCCTTCTTCTTTAAGAGATATATCCAGGTTTTGCGGGAGAAGTCATCTATAAAATTCATGTAATAGGAACATCCTCCCAAGGATGTTACGGGCAGCGTACCAGATAAATCAGAATGTATCAATTGCAAGATATGAGATGTCTTTGTGACACTTGAGTGGAATGGTCCCCTTCTATGCTTCCCTTCGGCAAAACCCTGACATATACCTTCATGATCATCTTTAAACTCGGGCATCCCTGTCACCACCTTCCTTGCTTCAGGAAGGGCTTTGTAATGAAGATGTGCAAACCTACGGTGCCATAACTCGGTTTGAAGAGTTGTATCATTTGACATAGCCCCCAATGGACTTCCTCCAACCTGGTAGAGTGTATCAACTCTAAAACCAATAGTAAGAGCTTCTTTGAAGTTCTTCTTCCAGATGTGTACCTTTCCATCAATGGATGCCACCTTGAATCTTTTTTCTTCCATTTCCGAAATAGACACAAGGTTCTTCTTCAAATCAGGTATGTACAACACATCTTGTAAGCAGAGGACTTGACCTTAAGATAGATGAAGGGTCACAATCCCCATCCCTTTCACAAGATAGGTGGCATTATCTCCAAGGATAATTTATAAATTAGTATCCTTCTCAATCAAATTAGAGGGGGCTTCTTTATAACCAGAGAGGTGCCTTGAAGCACCACTATCAATCAACCAGACATCTAGGGTGTCGGGAGGAGATGTAGTAGAGAGGGCAGATACAAGAATATATTCATTTTTCTTATTATCAACAACATTAGACTCATCGTACCTGGATTTCTTGACCTCTTGAAAGGTTGCCCATTTCCACCTCGATCAGAGGGAGCCTTCTTGTTTCCTTTGAACTGGTTGTTCCTTTGATTGCCATTCCCCCTGAAGTTGTTGTTGTCATCATCCCTAGGAGAGTCCCTTCTATTGGGGTGCTATCTTGCATAGTGACCAAACTTGTTACAAGTGTAACATCTTCCTTTCCTTCCTTTGGGCCCTTATCTTCCGTGGTTTTGATTTCTCAGATCACCATTGTTCCTCTTTTTTTGCATGAGCATCAAAGGCAGTAGGGTCACATCCATTCCCATTAGAGGGATGATCTCTCTCCATCATTCTTGTCTCCTCTTGAATGCATCTCGTCAACATTTCATCAAAATCACATTGTTATTAAGAATAGGAGTATTGAATACATACCAATCACGGGGGAGACCTCCAAGCGCAATGAGAACCATATCTCGATCATCTATTTCTTCTCCAATAGCTAAGAGATTATTCTTTATTTTAGTGAGCCTCATAAAATAGGATTGAATGGATTCTTCTTTGCCGTTCTTGAAATTCTTCAATTGGTTCTTGAAGAAAAGAACTTGATTAGCATTTTTAGCTCTGAACATGCTTACCAACTTATCATACATCTCTTTAGATGTGCTTAGCTCAGAGATATAGGCAACCAAGTGCTTATGAATAGAATCCTAGATAATCATCTTTGTTTTTATTTCCCCTTTTCTATACTTCATCTTTGTGGTAGTCGGTGCATTTGATGGAGGCTCATGAATCTTCCCCGGCACATAATCCATGACATATTGATCTTCTAATGCCAAATACAAGGACATCTTCCATGCATGATAATCAAACTTGTCAGTCAACTTATCATTAGATTTAAAACCCTTGTAGGTTGAGGAGGCCATTGGTCCTTGACAAGACTTCTTCTTCAGTGATTGCTTTTCACACTAGCTTGGGATTTGTCTTCACCTCAGCTCTGATACCATGTTAAATTTAGATAACCATGGCATGTTCTATGCTTAATGAAGTTTTACTTCAATCTTTCTTATAGGCCCGATTCAATTTATCAATCACATAAACATGAAAGTAAAATGTTGATAGAACATAATAATAGATCAACAGAAGACAAGCCAATAATATAAATCAGAATTTACAATTCTTCTTTTCCAAAAAAGATAGAGAATAATGTTCGTTACAACAGTCAACATGATGCACTTGTCAGCAAATTCTTCTCCAACATTAGATCAGCCAATACTCCAAGTTTCACACACACACCCCTCAAAGACAGCTTCAAAAAGGTCAACACTAGTCAATAGAAAAAGCCAATGCAGAAAGTCAACGCTGCGATCTAGGGCTGTGGTCAAAGGTCACCCTTCTCCTCGATCTTTGTGCCCTCTAATGCTGCCTCAAGAGATTGGATTTTCTGCACAAGAATGGAGGCCAAACTCCAAGCTTTGACCCACGG
>CM076582.1:1400622132-1400845671 GCA_034641835.2 Pinus albicaulis
TTCGAGCTACTTCAAATTTTGCATGAAAAATAGGTCACCTATGAGGTACAATATCTACATGAATGTAATGAATAATCTTGTAGAGACTGAGGCATACTAGTTTGAGGAAGTAGTTGAGAAACATATTTGGGATGAAAAAATGGTGGAAGAATATAAATCCATTGTAAATAACAATGTTGGGGAAGTGGTCCCAAGACAAAAAGATAAATCAGTTGTGGGTTTGAGCTGGCTCTTCAAGGTTAAGAATGATACATACATAAGCATAGAGAAGTATAAGTCTAGAATTTTCGCTAAAGGATTCTCTCAAGTTGAGGAAATTGACCATAAGGAAATATTTCTCCTGTATCAAGGTATTTATCCATTATATTAATTCTTGCACTCGTTGCACATATGGGGTGGAATATTAAAAAGATGGATGTAAAAGTAAAATTTCTTAATGGTGTTATTGAGAAGGAGGTGTACATCGAGCAACGAAGAGGTTTTGATACATTTTATCAAGAGTCTCATGTTTCAAGACTTAAGAAAGCGTTGTACGGTCTCAAAAAAGCACCTCATGCTTGGTACACCAGGATCAATAGTTATCTCATTGGTTTAGGCTTCACCAAAAGCGAAGCGGATGTGAACCTATATCATATTTTGGAAGAAGGTAAATTTATCATTTTTTTATATGTTGATGATTTAATATCAACCGGTGATGAGTAGTTGATCAACTCTTGCAAGGCAGACATTGCAATGGAATTTGAAATCAAGGCCATGGGTCGCATGCATTGGTTCCTCTGGTTGGAAGTATGGTAAGGTGATTGGTATTTGTTTGTGTCTCAAGGAAGGTATACCAATGATATACTGTGAAGATTTCACATGAACAGTTGTAAACCCATGGTGATGCCTCTAGCGACCAACTAGAGGAAGGAGGATGCCACTTCAGGTGAAGAGGTTGATGCTACCATTTACCAGCAACAACTGGATTCACTAATGTACCTCGTGAACACATGACCCAATATGTGCTATGCATTCAAACAACAGAGCCAAGCTATGGTTGGGCTGACCAAATTGTATTGTAGGGTAGGAAAGAATGTTTTACGGTACCTCTTGGGCACTACCTAGTATGGATTGTGGTACAAATGGACAGAGGGACTGAAGCTATGTGGCTTCATAGAGAAATATTGGGTAGGCATTCCATCTTATTGGAAGAGTACATTAAGTGGAATTTTTAGTATTGGGTCCATAATAGATTCTTGGTATAGCAGAAAGAAAATATCTATGGCACTCATTTCAACAGAAGAAGAATACACCGCTGCAAGTGAAGCAACATGTGAGGTGATCTATATGAGAAATATAATTGTGGGAATTTTTGGTTAGATGATGGGTGAAAATGTGATATATTTTGATAATAAGAGCTACATTAAGCTCTCTGAGAATAAAATATATCACGATCGATCCAATAAAATATATATTCAATATCATCATTTACGAAATTGTGTGCAGAGGAGGATAATGTTGTTACAATACATTCTGGTAGAGGAACATCATGTTGACATCTTGACAAAGGATTTGTCAAGAGGGAAGTTCAAATTCCAAATGTGCAGGATAAGGGTGGTTTATAATCCCTTTCTTGCTAAGAGGGAGTATTCAAAAATGCAGCAAGAAGGTATTGATTTGATTTTTCCTTGGTCAAATTGAGAAAAATTAAATTTCCACATCAGTAGAGAATTTGGAGGAAGATAAATGTTGTGACATGGGTCTTGTCACTTATTTAGCTCAGTAAATTTGATTTAGAGGGCTTATAGTTCATTTAATCATGTGTGATTTCTAATTTTTAGAAATCAAGGTGAGTTATTTCAAGTTTTATTGAATTAAATGAGTTATAACTATTGCTGGAACTAGGGGAAGGTGAGTTGTACAATGGGACAAGAGTCTAAATCAGTGATAATTGAGTTAACTGATCAATCAACCAAAAATGGCTAGTGCATGTAGATAATTCGAGGTCCCCAACTGTGGTGTTCATTCCAAGGTAGTGTCTTATCAGTCGTAGAATAGTATTGAGTGTACAAGTGTTGCATACAATCAAATGATAAACCTTCGGAATTACATAATCAATTGGAAGAAAATTCCTAAATAATAGGAACCTAATTCCTCATAAATTGACAATAAGAGGCATAAATTGATTAATTCTAGTTGAGATCTTCTAATTTACAAGAGAGATAGGTTATTCACTTGTAGGTTGTGCTTAAAGCATGCAAGAAATTGTAATACATTATTTATTCATCTGATTAATGCAATAAGAGTTAAAGGGTTTTTAGCAGTTACTTTACCCTCAAGCAATATTGTGCATGTGTGTTATTTCTTTTGCATGTATGAGATTATTGTTATAGATTGTGAATTAATTTCCATAGAGGAGTAGAGTATAATTGTATCTCTCGATTTAGATTTTTTTTTTGTTGAGAAGTTGCAATTCTACACCAAATTTCTACTCCTTTGACATCAAAGGAAAATGGTCATGATATATTGAAACTTACATGTTTATGAACTTGCATAATCATCTGTCAAAAATCCATAACATATTCCAAGCTTATCTTGTGGACCTGACTGGACCATGCTTCCTTCTTGCTACTATGCTTGCCTTCTAATAGAGTCTCTCCCTAATACCACGCTTCCAATGTTGTACTTCAAAAGTCTACCCCTTTGATCATGCTCCTTCATCGATAAGTACCTATAATTTCTCAATTATCTCATTCCTATTTATTTCCTTACATCAAATATGTCAACATCAAGTCATACTAATTAATTTCATAGTATGCATACTGCCGTCATACATGGATTTTCTTCTTCAAGTTTTGATTCAAAAAATTGTGGTCTTGAAGAAGCCCTTTATAATTCCTTGTAATGATAATGAGATAACTCTTCTAGTGAGAAAGAGATCACTCCCATAATTTGTCTAAGATATTCAAATCTTTCCCTTGGTAGCGCTTTGGTAAATATATTAAAAAATATATTCCTTAGAATGTATTCCATTTTGATTGAATACTCTACAACTTGTTATTGCAAGAAATGACATTCGTCTAGGATATTATTGAGTGCATGACCAAAATTTTCAAGATATTATTTGAATTGTTATTATCACACATTATAACAACATGATGTTTATTATTTTCCTGAAGATACTTCAAGCTTTTCTTCATCCATAACACATGAGTACATAATGTATATGCGAAAATGTATTTTTCTTCATCTATGGAGAGAGATAGAATATTGTCTTTTACCGAGCCCTAAAACTAAACATTTTACAAGAAATAATGCCCCTCCACTTTTAATTTCCTTATCTTCCATGCTTCCAGCCCAACCTGCATCAGTGTAAGATTTAACAGTAATATCATTTCCTCTATGATACCATAAGCTATAATCTTTCATGCCTTGTAAGTATCTAAATATCCTTTTAATCACATTTACATGAGATTCTTTAGGGCATGATTTAAATCCACCTACGAATCCCACAACCCACATAATATCGAATATTGATGCTATCAAATAGAGAAGGTTTCGAATCATATATATATATATATATTCATGGAAAATTTTATCTATTAGAATAATGTATCTACCCAAGGGTTTTGAACAAGCCTTGAGCTGTATTGTTCTATATTGTTCTGGATTTATTAAGAGATGATTTACAATGAAGATCTTTACAAAAGCTGATTAGAACACCAAAAATTTTGTGTGTATGGGATATCTTCTGTTCATTGGAGCGAAGAAATCTTCAAAACTATACCAGGATTACTTCCTCCTCAAAAGAGGAAGCATCTATGATTATCAATCAACTAGGCCGTAAGATCAGAGCTTTCTTTGAGTGTATATATATATAGTTTAATCCACTTCACGAGATTCATCATCTTTTCTAAGTTTACTGTTTATAACCATAAGAGTGCTTACCAAGCACAAGTTTCCATTCCAAATTTCTTATATATTTCTTTATGATAGCTAGATTATGATATGAATATGCCTAACTTAAATTAATTAACTTGTAGTCCAAGGAAAAATGATTTCAATTAACATGGGAATTTCAATTTTTTTATTCATAATATTGTCAAACTTCCTACTCGTGGAATCATCATCCCTACCAAAAATGATATCATCCACATAGAAAATAATGATCATAATATTTCATTCTTCAGTCTTGGTGTAGATATGACTCTCATTTGAGCCTTTCCTGACGAAGATAATTACCCAGTCTAGAGAACGATGCCCTGTTATCCTGATTCAAACCATATAATTCCTTCTTTAGTTTACATATAAAATATTTTTCTTAGATTAACTTAAATCCTTATGGATGTTACACATAGACTTCATCCTTGAGTTATCAATTAGGAATGTTGAATTTACAACCATTTTGTATATTTTAAACCTTTTGAAATATGAAAAAGAAAATAACATTCTAATGGCCTCTAGATGAGCCGCGAGAGAAAATGTTCCATCAAAGTTAATGTATTCTACCTCTACACAATATTTGCAGCAAAATATTGCATTATTTCTTACCAATGGTCCAATTTAATCAATATTTTTTCTATACACCCATTTAATTCCAATTACATTTTTTTGCTTTGGTCCTAAGACATTTTCCGAAGTCTAATTCTTTTAAATTTGGTTTAAATATCCATCCATAGCTTTCATCCAGTACTCATCTTTATTGGCTTGAGAAAATTTATATGGTTCGATGATTGAAAAAAATGTTATGCTCTCTTGAGATGATGTACCTGCAAGCTTTCTCCTGGTTTGCACAGTTGAGGTTTTTTCCCAAATAACGTCATTTAGATGATTTTTATGTACATACCTAGATGGATTATTTTCATGCATATGCCCATATTATTCACTTTGAAAATTTTCAAATTATTTATCGTCTTTTTCTTTCGATGGGGATTCTTTAAATATATCATGGTTAAGATGAGTTTAAGGAAGAACTTCATTATGACGAAGTGATTCAGTTACTTCACATCAATATTCTCAATAAATTCTCATGTTATTTTTTTGTAACATATGTAACCATTACTTTGATAGGCATATCCTATAAATATACCTTCATCAGATCTGCCTTCAAATCTCCAAATTTTTTCTTCATTCACCTTTAGGTAAAAATTTCTTCCAAATACTTTGAAATATTTAGCAGTCGTTTTTCTTCCTTTCCATAGCTCATAAGTGGTTTTAGAGATTTTAGCTCTAATTTGATCCATGTTCAAAGTGTACACAACAGTATTTATTTCTTCTCCATAGAATTGATCTCAAAATTGAGCCTAAAAAGGAAGAGTTATTTCCATATCATGAACTATTCCATTTTTTTTAGCCAAACCATTTTATAGAGGTTTTATTGTGAGTGTGAAGTGTCTTCTAATTCCACGATGTTAAAAAAAATCATTAAATTAATGAGAGGTATATTATCCCCTTCTATATGTGCTTAAGCACTTAATCCTCAACTCTATTTAATTTTCTACGAGAGATTTGAAATTCTTAATTTTTTCAAATGATTCAGATTTCTATTTAAGAAAGATAACCCATGTCATTATTTAAAAACCATCAACAGATAGCATAAAATATATCTCACCTTTTACAGTGCATGTCCTAGCTAGTCTACAAATATTTGTGTTAAAAGCTTCCAATGGCCAGCATGTTGAATACTCTTTTTCTTTGAAGAAGACTTTGGTTTTCTTCCCAATTTGACACGCTTTGAAAAAATCATCTTGAGGTTTAGAAATCCTAGGCATATCTCCAAAGGAATTTTTTCGGATGATATTCATAACCTTGTCAAAACTGGTATGTCCCAATATTTCTCCCATAACCAATTTTAATCTATTTTTCCAACAAAACATTTTTCAATGTTTGAGTGATCTAGTATATATACATTTCCTTTTGATATGATATCTCTTTCTACCAACCTACCAGTATATTCAATCTCGATTTAAAATCTTATGGAGTTGAATATTACATCGAATCCCTTATCACACATCTAACTAATGCTCAACAAGTTATGATTCAACAATTCTCCATACAACACATATTGGGCTTTGGTTCTTCCATTGTCAATGTTGATTGTTCCTTTTCCCACAAAATGTGCAGAAGATTTTTTTCCAAAATTTAATTTACCTTCATCTATTTCCCCAATGCTAATAAAATTTATTTTATCCTCGATAAGGTGTCTTGATAAACCATTATTGACATACCATTTTTTATCTTGATTTTGGGCATATAGTATGATGCGACAATTATTTTCCCTCTTTTTCCAAACTTCGATGGAACTCCATTCCCTTATTTTATTTAGCCTAGAATTCTTGGTCTTGGGTAAAAATTTATGACATAAAAAGCATTCAATGTCACTATAAATTATTAAGCCCAAAATTACAATTATTCGCTTTATGACTCAAGAATAGCATAGACATAAATAACCACAAAAGAATTTGTGGTACCTAGAGTATTTAATTTTGTTGCTTAACTTCGTTTGAAAATCTTCCTGAATTTCCTTTATTGACTTCTTTGTTGCATCTACATCTTCCTTGAGATGGGAACTTATGTCATTATTTTTCTCTAACTTATTTTTTGTTTCTCCCAGTTGTTTTTTAACTTCATCAAGCTGATTTTTCAAGATTTCATTCTTTCTTTTAACCTCCTCCAACTCTAATGCCAAGGGTATAATATATGTTGCATATAAATCCATCTTATATATATATATATATATATATATATATATCTTCCATTGGTTAGTTTTTCTCAAGGTAACCCAATATGATACCACTTGTGTTGCAAAGGTCCCACCAAAGAGGGAAAGTGAACTAGATGTGAGATAAATTTTACTATTTCACAACTTTTCATAATAAAAGACCCATATAAAAATCAGTTATAAGCATCACGTCATAAAGTATAAAAATCCATCATTGAACTACAATCATATCAATAACATATCAAGAAACCATCACATCACAAAGAGACACTAGTTCTTTTTAGGTGGAAACCCATCGAGAGAAAACCACCATTATTATTCTTCTTTATCTTCAATTTATTAATGTACTTTTAGGCTATGACCTGTTGGAGGAAAATACCCCCAAGGTATGAAAATTTGAACTTGGGTAGCTACAAACCAATCAGGCACCATCTCAAAATAATGCAAGTGATTGCTCATTATACAAGTCATAACCTTAATAGTTCCAACCTCTATGATGAGTGCACTCCAACTTGATTATGTATCTAACCTTGATGATGAGATGATGAGCAAGCTTTTAACTCGCTTCTAGGATCCAACTCGATTGAGGTTTTAACCTCATCGGACACACCCACCTCATTCATTGTTGAACCTTTAATTAAACTGAGAAGGGGGGGGCGTGAATCAGTTTAATACATTCCCGATATTTTAAAACTTTTCATTAAACTTATTGACATCTTCATTTCATATCCAATTTAATGTGTGAGTAATATTAGAATGTAAGCAGCAAGTATTAGTTTAAAAAAGCAGTAGAATTAATATGAGAACAACAGGTATTAAGAAGATGATAAATATCAAATCAATACATAAATATCATGCACAGAGACACCAGATATAAGTGGAAACCCATAAAGGGAGAAAACCACATCTCATTATTGTTGTGATGCAAAGGCAAGCTCCAACTCCCTCTCACCACTGTTATTCTATAGGCACCAACCTACAGGAGGCTCCTACCTCAATTCTGCAAGCTAAAACTTGCAAGGAAGCACCAACTCCCTTCAATTTATCAAACTGAATGTTTGATAATTTACTTCAGATATCAGCTCTGTTCTATAGCTTCTCTTTCTGCTCTCCTTCTCTCAATCTTCTCTGCCTTATTCTTCTATATTCTGCATTCTCAATATTTTCTCTCTCTCACTCTCTCACCTCACATTGTGCATATCAATGTGATATTATATATAGAGTTCATTACATGACTCTTTACATTCCTCAGGGAATTTGAAGTGAGTAGTCCTGACTTTTTGCCTTCTACCTTTTCATTTATCCAACTCATTTTAATATTATAGCAATATGTACAAATTTCCATGCTACAGTGGGATTTTGTCTTTTCTTTAGGATACTTGCCTTTGCAACACAAAAAATAAAAAATAATTACATCATTTACATTCACATTCTTAGTTACATATTTCAATATCACTCAGCTCCTCTTCTAAACTTTGGCTTTACTGAATTTTTTCTTTTTCTACTGCAGTTAAGAAGCTGTTTTGCATCTTCTTTGTTTACTGTCATCTGTACATTTCACTTGTTCACTGCCCTTTTGAGTCCCTGTATTTTTCTTGTTCACGAACTTTCATCTCTGTGTTTAATCACCTGTTCACTATCCCAGTGTATATAATATCTGCAATTCGTTTACACGGATAACCCGTCATTCGCATATTTAAACTATATTGTAATTGATCAAATGTCAAGACCCGTGGTAATATGTAATATATTTACGAGTTTCAACTTTATTGTCGAACATTATAACCAAGTTTGTCGCCTTATATTAATAACCCGAATGCATTACACATATCTTCGACTTATGTATTATCTCTGAACCTTGGAAACGCAGTTATAACTCTTTTAACATATTCCGTCGAACCTTATATTAAGACTATAATACATCGAAAAACATAAATAAACCAATTCATTTTGTATGACTCCACCCCGGGCCCACAATACAGTCAAAGACCAGTCAAACGCGCCCACTGTACCTGGCTTAACCTCCGGACTCCTTCGTGTGGGTTCAAAAAGCGATATCCGTTAGATGTCAGCCCACCAGATCGACGACTCCTATCTATTTCGCTCTGTGTCCTGGTACAATGGTTAATGCGTGAACGCTCACGTTAAACGGCGGTTTTGGTATGTCGGTCGAGGACACGTGTTGATCAATCAATGGAATCGCTGCTCCTCCAGGCAATACCACTTATGTTCGATAGGCGGTGCGATGAAATCTACTTACGGCTTTTACTGTTCACACTAAACCACTTCACTGTTCCTCTCGCAAGGTTCCGTTCTCCACTCCAGGTTCCGATCCAACGTTTTACTCCGGGTTTCGTTCTCCAACGATTTCAATTATATATAGATATATATTTTTTTTTTACTATTATGGTTCCGCCTTTGACTATGGTTCCGCCTCCATTCATACTGTGTATTTCAACACGATTTGTTGTTATAAACGGTTCTTTTATATTCTGATGCAGAGTTCCACCATACATAACACGGTTTCATTTATTCTTATGCAGAGGTTTATCATGCATTTCTTATAAATACTCTGCTACAGGGTCTCATTCATACGGAATTCTCGTCACAGGGTTTGTATATCCTCCCCACAAGCGCATACAGTTTGGACTCTGGAGCACGAAGCATCCAGTTAGACTTCTATTCAGATTACTAAAGATAGAGGCGAAGCCTTTCATCAGGAACACATTCTCATTACTGAACATACAAGCAGATATTCAAGGATTTTTCTTCATTTTTCTATAGAACTCCACAAAACCCTCACCACAGAGTTTATATATTCAACACACCAAGGATACACATATGCAATTAAGTCATTAATGCATAGATGGTTATATATCATAGCTCTTTCACATATAATTCTTGTATCAACAATATCCATAAAATACTGAAACCAATCCTTCTTCATACACAACTTAGTTTTCTTACACAAATCGCTCGTCGTGCTTACATGTATTCATTTCCTTGTCGTCTTCCATCTGCTACCTCCTTTGCCATCAATGACAATCATTTCCAACAGTCTCCCCCTTTGGCATTGATGGAAACACTCCCACCAATAATCCTCTGCTTCTTCTGCTCGCCTATTAGAAGTCCTTTTTTTCTTTTCCTCCCCCTTTGACATCAATGGCAAAAGGGTTGCTCATTTCCTAGTTTGCATTCTGCATTTCCTCTCTCTGAGTTATGTTTAGGCCCTCTTCTGTTGATTTTGTACCATGCTGCTCCATAGTGATGTATAAGACTTGTTGAGAGAACACTTTGAGATGTATGATTGTATTCAACAACTAAAAATGCTGAGAGGCTTCAAATGATAATCACTACTCGTCTTTTATGTTTCAGATTCTTAATATAATGTTTCAGAACATAATACTGATCCTTCTGCTTTGTAATTGACCTTTTGATGCTTGAATAATGTAGATAACTCTAGGATAGTAACTTGGTGTTCTTTTGCCTTTATCCTATGATCCTGAGGACCTGATTCATGCTTTCCTTGCTGGTTGATCTCCCCATGAGAATGATATTTTCGTTTTTGTTCTCCCCCTGAGATTGTGCTTTCTCTTTATATCAGAGAGTAGCATCTGCAGATACTACCCCTAGTTTATCTCTCAAATATTGAAATGGTTCTCTAGCAAGAGGTTTGGTAAATATATCTGTTGTCTGTTCTTTTGTTGGTACATATTCCAACTTTACTATCTTCTGAGCCACTTGTTCTCAGAGGAAATGATACTTGATTGGAATATGTTTAGTTTTTGAGTGAAGTACAAGATTTTTAGATATACTTATAGCACTTGTATTATCACATTTGATTGAGATAGGTTCATCAATGCTTACCTTCATGTCTTGAAGAGTTTGCTTCATCCACATGACTTGTGTACAACATGCTGCTGCTGCAATATATTCTGCTTCTACTGTAGATAGGGAGATAGATGTTTGTTTCTTGCTTAACCATGCCACCGGACTTTCTCCTAGATAGAATGCACCTCCACTTGTACTCTTCCTGTCATCCACACAACTGGCCCAATCTGCATCTGTGTATGCTGATAAAGTGAAGTTTTTGCTTTTAGGATACCAAAGTCCATACTGTATTGTTCCTTGTAGATATCTGAATATTCTTTTGACTGCCAGAAGATGGTTTTGTTTAGGTGCTTCTTGATATCTAGCCACTAATCCTACCGCTAGCATGATGTCTGGTCTTGATGCAGTCAGATACAATAGAATTCCAATCATGGATCTGTAAAGTCTTTGATCTATGTCAGTAGACCCATCATTAGCACACAGCTTGCAACCTGTGGTCATGGGAGTTGACACAGGTTTGCAGTCCTCCATTTTGAACTTTTTCAACATTTATTTTATGTATTTTTCTTGTGAAATAAATGTACCTGTGTTCTTTTGCTGAATTTGTAGTCCCAAGTAGAAACTGAGCTCTCCAATCATAGACATTTCAAACTCTGTTTTCATTTCATCAGCAAACCCTTTTTCTAGTTCATCTTTGTTGCTTCCAAACATAATGTCATCAACATATACTACAACAATCAGGAGTTCATCTTCATGGGCTTTTATGTATAGATTGTTGTCTACTCCACCTCTCTTAAAACCCTGTTTTTGCAAATATTTATCCAATCTTGAGTACCAAGCACGAGGAGCCTGTTTCAGTCCATATAGGTCCTTCTTCAGTCTGCACACATAGTCTTCCTTCTCTGTCAATGAGAAGCCTTCTGGTTTTTCCATGTAGACTTCTTCTTCTAAGTCTCCATTCAGAAATGCAGATTTTACATCCATTTGATATACCTTGAAGTCTTGGTAGCATGCAAATGCCAGGACCATTTTGATAGCCTCCATTCTGGCTACAGGGGAAAATGTTTCATCATAGTCAAGTCCTTCAATTTGTGAGTATCCTTTGCAGACCAGCCTGGCTTTATTCCTGATTACTTGTCCTTGCTCATTCATTTTTTTTTTGAATACCCATTTTGAACCAATGATATTTTTCTCAATAGGTCTAGGAACTAGTTCCCAGGTATTGTTCTTCTCAATTTGGTCCAATTCTTCATTCATTGCTTTTACCCAATACTTGTCCTTGCTGGCTTCTTCAAACTTTTTTGGCTCTATTTGTGATAACATGGCTATGTATACTTCTTCTGTCTGTTCAGTTAGCTGCCTTCTTGTTTGCACTCCTACACTCTTGTCTCCTATGATTTGTTCTTCTGGATGGTTCTTTTGAGTGTATCTTGAGGGGGTTTTTGAGTTTAGTCCAACATCTTCTGATGTTTTTCTTGTTTCATCATCATCCTGGTCCTCTTCTTCATGATTTTTTGATGGGATCATAACATGCAAATGCTGCAACATGCAAATGCTGTAAACATTCCGATACTTCCATTTTGGCCAGAAAATGTTTCTTCATAATCAAGTCCTTCAATTTGTGAGTATCCTTTGCACCAACCTTGCTTTATTCTCGATTACTTTGCTTCTTGATAGCATGCAAATGCCAGGAACATTCTGATAGCCTCCATTCTGGCTACAGGTGCAAATGTTTCATCATAGTCAAGTCCTTCAATTTGTGAGTATCCTTTGCAGACCAGCCTGGCTTTATTCCTGATTACTTGTCCTTGCTCATTCATTTTTTTTTGAATACCCATTTTGAACCAATGATATTTTTCTCAATAGGTCTAGGAACTAGTTCCCAGGTATTGTTCTTCTCAATTTGGTCCAATTCTTCATTCATTTCTTTTACCCAATACTTGTCCTTGCTGGCTTCTTCAAACTTCTTTGGCTCTATTTGTGATAACATTGCTATGTATACTTCTTCTGTCTGTTCAGTTAGCTGTCTTCTTGTTTGCACTCCTACACTCTTGTCTCCTATGATTTGTTATTCTGGATGGTTCTTTTGAGTGTATATTGAGGGGGTTTTTGAGTTCAGTCCAGCATCTTCTGATGTTTTTCTTGTTTCATCATCATCCTGGTCCTCTTCTTCATGATTTTCTGATGGACTGTAACAGTCTGTATCTCTTGTATTGTTTGCAAGTTCTTCATCAAATCTCACATCAATACTTTCAACTATTTTCCGAAGAGTCTTGTTATAGCACCTGTACCCTTTACTTTTGGAAGCATATCCTAGAAAAATCCCTTCATCTGCTCTTGCATCAAATTTCCCAAGGTTTTCATCATTATTCTTTATGTAACATTTTCTTCCAAAGATTCTGAAATGTTTGATTGAAGCAGGCTTTCCATGCCATAGTTCATAGGGAGTCTTGTCACTGCTTGGCCTTAAGTGAGCTTTATTAAGGATATGTACTGCTGTGTGCACTGCTTCTGCCCAGAAGGTTTGAGAAATATTATTCTCTTGCATCATGGCTCTGGAAATTTGTTGAACAGATCTATTTTGTCTTTCTGCTACTCCATTCTGCTGAGGTGTTCCTGCAATAGTGAATTGTTGTTTTATGCCATGCTCATTGCATAGGTCAGCAAAGTCATAATCTGTAAACTCTCCTCCTCTGTCTGATCTGATACATTTTAGTTTGCATCCTGTTTGATTTTCTGCTAAAGCTTTGAATATCTTAAATTTCTCCAGTGCTTATGATTTGTTCTTGAGAAAAGAAACCCATGTCATTCTGGAGAAATCATCTATTATCAACATGAAGTAGGATTCTCCACTGGGTGTCTTAGTTCTAGCAGGTCCGCACAGATCCATGTGTACAAGCTGAAGTGGTCTTCTTGTTGATAGCTCATCTTTAGATTTAAAGGATGTGTGAGTCTGTTTCCCCAATTGACAAGATTTGCATATGGTATTTGAAGGCCTTTTTATTTCTGGCATATCTCTGACAGCTTTCTTCTTGCTCAGTCTGATGATATGGTCGAAGCTGAGATGTCCCAATATCCTATGCCATAACCATGACTCCTCAAGTTTTCTAAGATGGCAGGCTTCATCCTCCTCTTTTACTATGTAAACATTACTCTCTGTTCGAACACCTTTGAGCAGAGTCTTTCCTATTGTGCTTGATCTGACTTCACAATCTTGTGCTCTAAAGAGAACTTCACAGCCTTTGTCACACATCTGACTGACACTCAATAAATTTTCTTTCAACCCATCTACAAATAGTACATCTTGGGCCTTTCCTCTGCCATTATCTATGCTGACTGAACCCTTTCCTTTGATCTTTCCTGACTTATCATTGCCAAAAGTAACATTACCAGATTTATTTTCATCAAGAGTAATGAACTTACTTTTGTCTCCTGACTTGTGTTTAGAGCAGCCACTGTCCAAATACCACTGGCTTTTCAGATCTTGAGTAGTTAGAGCCAGGTCACACTTATTCTCCTTCTTTTTCCACTGGAGGCATCCTTCTGTTTGATATCTTTTGTGAGGTGATGAATTGCATCCTTTCAGAGGACCTTTGGAAGGCATATGTCCAGCTTGATTGCACATAAAGCATTTGATCATAGTTTTTGCAGAATTGTGAGTATGAGCAGACTTTCTTTGATTCATAAACCTCCTTGAAGTGTTGAAAATCAATCTTTGTCCATACTTTCTACACTCAATGATTTTATGGCCAAATTATTTACAATAAAAATAGTAACCATAGAAGCAACTTGCATACCTGATGTGAGGTTGTTTTCTCCAGTTGTTTATTTGAGACAGTCTCTTTGCTGTTTGCATCTTTAGCTGGTTTGAATTACTCCTCCTTGCATGACAGTAGGCAGCAATGTGTCCCAGCTTGTGGCAGACATAGCAAGTGGCATTCTTCATAGAGGGAAGAGTCTCCTTTGATGGCTTGCAAATTTGACAAACTCAGGAGTATATGAACCTTTTTCTATTGTCTGAGTATTTATTTCATTCTTTGTTATTCGAGGATTCTTTTGGGTTCTGTCTCCCTCCTTACATGCTTCTTCTTTTGTAGGAATTATTTGAGGTGCTTCATCAGCCTTCTTTGCTTTCACAAAAATTATATTTTTGTTTTCTTTTTCTTTGCCTTTACTTGATTCTCCTTCATAGCCTATCCCAGTTTTTACTAGAGGAGATCTTTGAGCATCCAAGATTTCATTCAACTTACCAGAGCTTGTCATTTGAGAAGGGTATATAGACACTTTCTATTGGGCACTTTCTAAATTCTTCCTCAGACATACAATTTCTTCTTCCAGCTTCTCTTGTTCTCGAGTTTTATCCTTGATTTGTTGAAGTAACATATCTTCAATCTTCTTGGCTTCTTCAAGCTTTACCTTCAGCTGCATGAGGACTTCTGAATTTTGTTCTTCTTTCACATATTTGAGGAGAATCTCTTTTTGTTTTCTGCATTTTAGTTTGAGTCTGTCAATCTCCTCCAAGGCACTTCTTAGCTCCCCCTCAAGGTCAACTTCACCTTCTTCTTCATCTTCTAGCAAGAGTCCTTCAAGTTCTTCTATGGCCATCAGTAAAAATTCAAAGGTTCCTTCTTCTCCTGAGGATTCATCTGAGTCTTCAGATGTACTGCTGTCTTGTTGAGCATAGAAGGATTTTCTGTTGAATCTCTTTCCTTTCTGCCAGTTCTTTGATGTATTTTTCTCTGATTCTTGAGCCTGATTCCTCACTTTCTTGTGAGGGCACTTAGCAGCATAATGTCTAACTCTTCCACAGTTAAAGCATTTGAAGGGTAGTTTACCTTTGTATCTACCTAAGCCTCTATCTAGTTTCTTGACAAATTTAGCCTCTTCTTCATCAGAGCAAGAGCATATGTCTTCCTTTTCTTCTTTCTTCTTTTCTGTTTTAAAAGCTACCTCCCTCGTACTTGGTTTCTTCTGTGGAAGCCTCATCTCATATGCTGTTAGATTTCCAAGTAGTTGGTTCATGGTCAAGGTCTCCCAATCGGTTGTTTCTTCTATAGCAGACACCTTGGGATTAAATCTGGATGGAAGAGATCTTAGAATCTTTTGAACAATTATACTTTCTGGCGTGGTTTCTCCAAGAGCTTTCATATTATTAACAGTTTCTGCAACTTTTAAGAAGAAGCTGCCAACCTCTTCATCATCATTCATTTTTAAATTTTCAAACTGGGCTCTATATACTTGAAGTTTGGAAGTCTTCACCTTTTTATTTCCCTCATGGATATTCTCTAGAGTATCCCACATATCTTTGGCAGTCTTGATGTGCATTACTTTAATAAACTTAGCTTCACATAGTCCATTTAAGATTGCATTCATTGCTTTTGCATTAGCTACAAAGTTTTGTTTAGCTTCTTTCTCTTAATCAGTTGACTTTGTGGAGTATCCAAATTCCACAGCATCCCAAACTTCTAATCCTAAAGACATTATGTATGCTCTCATCCTGATTTTCCAGAAGGCATAATTAGCACCAGTGAAGAAAGGTGCTTTATTGGTTGAGCTTCCTTCTTGACTAGCCATCTAGGGGACTTAGGATCTCCTTTCAGTTGTTAGACTGATACACAAGGAACTGGCTCTGATACCAATTGTTGAACCTTTAATTAAACTGAGAGGGGGGGGGGGGTGAATCAGTTTAATACATTCCTGACCTTTTAAAACTTTTCATTAAACTTATTGACATCTTCATTTCATATCCAATTTAATGTGTGAGTAATCTTAGAATGTAAGTAGCAAGTATTAGTTTAATATAGCAGCAGAATTAATTTGAGAGTAGCAGGTATTAAGCAGATGATACATATCATATTAATACATAAATATCATGCACAGAGACCAGATATAAGTGGAAACCCATAAAGGGAGAAAACCACATCTAATTATTGTTGTGATGCAAAGGCAAGCTCAAACTCCCTCTCACCACTGTTTTTCTGCAGGCACCAACCTACAGGAGGCTCCTACCTCAATTCTGCAAGCTACAACTTGCAAGGAAGCACCAACTCCCTTCAATTTATCAAACTGAATGTTTGTTGATTTACTTCAGATATCAGCTCTGTTCTGTAGCTTCTCTTTCTGCTCTCCTTCTCTTAATCTTCTCTGCCTTATTCTTCTATATTCTGCATTCTCAATATTTGCTCTCTCTCACTCTCTCACCTCACGTTGTGCATATCAATGTGATATTATATATAGAGTTCATTACATGACTCTTTACATTCCTCAAGGAATTTGAAGTGAGTAGTCCTGACTTTTTGCCTTCTGCCTTTTCATTTATCCAACTCATTTTAAAATTATAGCAATATGTACAAATTTCCATGCTACAATGGGATTTTGTCTTTTCTTTAGGATACTTGCCTTTGCATCACAAACAATAAAAAATAATTACATCATTTACATTCACATTCTTAATTACATATTTCAATATCACTCAACTCCTCTTCTGAACTTTGGCTTTACTGGATTTTGTCTTTTTCTACTGCAGTTAAGAAGCTGTTCTGCATCTTCTTTGTTTACTGTCATCTGTACATTTCACCTATTCATTGCTCTTTTGAATCCCTGTATTTTTCTTGTTCACGAACTTTCATCTCTGTGTTTAATCACCTGTTCACTATCCCAGTGTATATAATATCTGCAATTCGTTCACACGGATAACCCGTCATTCGCATATTTAAACTATATTGTAATTGATCAAATGTCAAGAGCCGTGGTAATATGTAATATATTTACGAGTTTCAACTTTATTGTTGAACATTATAACCAAGGTTGTCGCCTTATATTAATAACCCGAATGCATTACACATATCTCCGACTTATCTATTATCTCCAAACCTTGGAAACGCGGTTATAACTCTTTTAACATATTCCGTCGAACCTTATATTAAGACTATAATACATCGAAAAACATAAATAAACCAATTCATTTTGTATGAGTCCGCCCCGGGCCCACAATATAGTCAAAGACCAGTCAAACGCGCCCACTGTACCTTGCTTAACCTCCGAACTCCTTCGTGTGGGTTCAACAAGCGATCACCGTTAGATGTCAGCCCACCAGATCGACGGCTCCTGTCTATTTCGCTCTGTGTCCTGGTACGATGGTTAATGCGCGAAGGCGCACGTTAAACGATGGTTTTGGTATGTCGGTCGAGGACACGTGTTGATCAATAAATGGAATCGCTGCTCCTTTGGGCAATACCACTTATGGTCGATAGGCGGTGCGATGAAATCTACTTACAGCTTTTACTGTTCACACTAAACCGCTTCACTATTCCTCTCGCAAGGTTCTGTTCTCCACTCCAGGTTCTGATCCAACGTTTTACTCCAGGTTCCGTTCTCCAACGATTTCAATTATATATATATATATATATATATATATATATTTGTTACTATTATGGTTCCGCCTTTGACTATGGTTCCGCCTCCATTCATACTGCGTATTTCAACACGGTTTTTTGTTATAAATGGTTCTTTTATATTCTGATACAGATTTCCACCATACATAACACGGTTTCTTTTATTCTTATGTAGAGGTTTATTATGCATTTCTTATAAATACTCTGCTCAGGGTCTCATTCATACGAAATTCTCGTCACAGGGTTTGTATATCCTCCCCACAAGCGCATACAGTTTGGACTCTGGAGCACGGAGCATCCAGTTAGACTTCTATTCAGATTACTAAAGACAGAGGCGAAGCCTTTCATCAGGAACACATTCTCATTACTGAACATACAAGCAGATCTTCAAGGATTTTTCTTCATTTTTATGTAGAACTCCACAAAACCCTCACCACAGAGTTTATTTATTCGACACACCAAGGATACACATATGCAATTAAGTCATTAATGCATAGATGGTTATATATCATAGCTCTTTCACATAGAATTCTTGTATCAACAATATCCATATAATACTGAAACCAATCCTTCTTCATACACAACTTAGTTTTCTTACACAACTGCCTCTGCTTCATGTTTGTTATTTTGTATTCATTTCCTCTTTGTCATTCTTATCAAGTAATTTCCTTTGCCATCAATGACAATCATTTCCAACATCATCAACTCCTTGTGGACCTTTATTTCATATCATTTTCACACTGAATTCATTGTCATATTAAATAGTTATATTTTTATAAAGAGAAATAATAACAACCTGAAATAAATCTTCATGTTGTCACCATCATATAAACCTCCACACATTGTCACTGTTATCATTTCCACTATAACTTGCAGCTACTTTCAATGTAACAATCATCACCACACCCTACAAATATTGTTACCACTACAATTACAATCATATCAATATCTTTCAATGACTATCATGTTGTTGTCCTTAGTTTGTTCCAATTCATTAATCAATATGGTAACTCAAACTCCTTCATGGAACTAGTTCTAACCTTATTTCCAAAACCATTAGAACTGACTCATAAACCCTCAAAATATATAATAAAAGAGATTCTTATTATAAAATATATTTTAGCAAGATTTCCAAGTCTTTAGAAGCATCCAACATTAAGCTCAAATCACCATTTTTCTTCCAAAACTCAATTTGGACCAATATTAAACTAAAAATCCATAATTTATAAAATCCATAAAAATTTTTTATATTAAATCCATTGTTCTAAAATTTCCCCTTTTCCATGTGTGCTTCTTCTGAATGGGAATAACCTAGTGCTAGTGCTACAAAATTCCAATTTAATAGTAGCTAATGATGTAATAGAATGACACCGATATGAAAAAATAGAATTAGAAATTAAACCTATTAACTCACAGAGGTCAAACCTGAGACATTGTCAATATCAAATAGACCCACTACCAATCATGCTATCCAATTCCTGTTATAATGAAATCCAACTGATTTTCATATAATTTGAATAATCTGGCTTCAATGTAATGTGGGGAAATCTCATAGCTTATTCCATTATGATATGGTTTGATGTTTCCAACAATTCTACGTGGATATTCAACCATATGCCCCATTACACCTTGGCCATGGGATACTTCACCACACTTTGGTTATTATTTAGTTATGAAAAAGAGATATGTCTCCACATTTTATGTGCTTAATCCATGTCGTTCAACATAGGTCAATGTTGCACCTCGACAATGCTATTACGATAATCAACATGCAATTGAAAACCAATAGAGTTAGAGGAACAAGAAATATGAATCAATGAGCCATATTAGGAATCATAACCATGAAACAATCCACCAACAAACCATAAGCATAATTATGTAAACCATAGATAATGAGATTAGTCTTTAGCTTTTGATATTACATAGAAACCTTGCGTTTGATCAAATCAAAATGTATTTGATGGGATATTTTCGTTGTGTTTTTCCTTTGATGGAAGGATATATTTATTCTTATGTTCATGGCCCAATGGTTTAATAGAGACAACACCTAATGAAACTTTACCACAAGTTATAAATGGTTTTATAAATGGAAAACTTAATCCATATGACTATATTTAACAATTTAAAATGATCATGACCTCTTGAGGTTCATAACTTGGCCCAACATGATCTCTAGACCACCCCATGTGACCTTTTCCTAGGTGTCACTATTTTTTTTCTTGATGACATCATCATGACATCATTATTCCACATGGAAGCCCATGAGGGGTGTCATGTGTCACTTTTTTTGGCCCTTTCACCAATCATAATGTGCCAAATAATATTTCCACATGAAGACCTCTAGTTGTGCCACATGCCATGCCATGTTATACTTCTTTCCACATCAAACTTGTGAGTAATTTCCACGTGTTTGGGTAGAAGTATGACATGTTTCCTATGTCACCATATTCGAACAATGAAACTATGCCAACTGTCAGAGATTAATTGGTATATTTGTTCCATGTGATTCTTGCAACATTTCACAATCGTATTTGGTCAATATGATATACATAAGTGTCATGTTTCTCTTTCCAACATTCCTCATTAACTTTATTCATACTAATCATGAGTTGTCTGATTAGTGAAAAGGTGCACACTTTTTAACACAAAAAAATGATCTTGCATGTTTCATTGAGATTTTTCATTGACATGGTCAGTGAGCATAGAAGCACCCAAAATGTGTGCACTATTTAAGACATTAACAATTTGGGTTTTTTCCTATAGTTTTAGGCTTCAAAGAATGCCAAGTTTTAAATGGCCATAACTTATAATGTAGGAGGGGTCTTTCAGAGCAGGATATAACATTGGAAATGTATCAATGATACCTACGTAACCATGTAGTTTATAGGATCATTTGGATAACATAACTACTTTAAAAAAATAAATGAAGTCAAGCAACTTATACTTCACTTAATGAGAGCATGTAAGAGATCTGGTTATTATATTTTTTAATAGGGAGTGATGTTGCTTCCTTACCTTAGGTATCATGAATGATACTATTGTTGTTTCATATATCTCCTTTGACATCAATGACATCTTATCGTCATCAATGAAAATAATATGTTTAGCAATAAAGTATGGAATTTCAAAAAACATGGTCATATTCTTACATGATCCATGCATTATTCCTTTCATTATGTGATTTAACCATGAATTTAGTCTTTTATATGGCTTCTATAGGATTGTGTGTTGTTTTTGCAGCAACATCCACTAGATTTTAGTTACGTGCTTTTGATATCATCACATAGGGATATAAATTTCCATATATTTCCACTTGAATTATTGATGTCTATGTTATCATTGATGTGCCCTAGGTTCAAGCCCATCAATTTACAACATTATCCATTCATTGATGTTGGGTGTGTGTTATATTATTTCCATACATCATGTAGTATGGGGTAGCGCCCAAAAAAAAAACTTATGTGGAGAAAATGGCATTTGGCCAAACCCAAGGATGGAGGGTGAAGCCAGAGATTGTGGGTGGACATACCCATGGTTTTGGGAATGGTTTTTGCACACAGTTTAAGGCATGATGGTTTTCTTTCCGATGGTATTTTTTAGATCTGATCAAGGGAACTATGGTTATACTCTAATCCAATGTTAGTGGATTGGGACTTATGAATGTTTCGACATGTATATATATGTATTTCAACATTGAAATAAATATAATGAAAAATAAATCTGGTATTCCCGAATTTGGGATCCAGGGAAAAATATCTGTGTCTATTTCTTTTATGTTCCCTCCATTGTATATTTTTCTATTTTAAGGACTCATTTGCAGGTAATTTCTGTACAGGGTTAAAAATTACATTAGGTATCATATTTATTTCATCTTCAAGGAGATGCCTTTGATGTTGAGGTATTTTTATCGAGCCTGTGGTAAACCCTGTGGGAGATCCGTGGGATCAATTCTTACAGTGAAAGAAGATGATCAATAATGGAAAGATAGACATCAAGAAATTTAATGGACAAATATTTTAGTCGTGGAAGATAAATATGGAGGATCTATTGGTGGATAGAGAGGATTGGATCCCTCAATCTCCATGTACAACACCAACAAGATGTTGATAGAATACTGAGAGAAGTAATATTAGAAGGAGAAAAGAACAATATGATTGTGTCTCTCAGATTCAATATTTTTGAATGTATCAGGGGAAGCTACAAAGAAGTATTTTTGGGACAAGTTACAGACTTTGTATCAATATAAGTCTCTCGTGAACAAAATTTTCTCATGGAAAAAGTTGTATAAATCAAGGATGAAGGATGGAGACTCGGTGACAGAGCATCTAAACTCCTTAAATATTGTTGTAAATCAATTGTTATTTTTTTTTATTAAAATTTTAGAAGAATATAAATGCATTAGCCTATTTTTTTCTCTACCAGACTCGTGGGATAGTATGGTTCTTGAAAAAGGTAGCAATACAACTACCTTGAATTTCGATGAAATATTCTCATCCTTGTTGTCGGAGGAGATGAGATAGAAATATATGGAGATATAGAATAGTTATTCCTTATTTGTTATACGAGAGTCCTAGAAAATTTAAAAAAAAAAAGTCCTCAGGTGGAATATCTAAACATAGAGGGAGATCTAAATCTCCGAGAAAATTTGTAAATGTATGTTGGAAATGCAGAAAAGAAGGGCATTACAAAAAGGATAGTAGATATTAAACTCTCGAGAAAGGAAATGGATATAATGATGCTCCTTCCGCAATGGAAAAAAACCACCTCAGATTAAGGTGGGGATGTGTACTTAGCTTCTTCTTCAAGTACACACGTAGATCATGAGGCATGGTTGATTGACTAAGGAGCATCCTTTCACTTCACTCCCCATAACGAGTGCTTCTACGGGTACGAGAAATATGATGGTCGTGATGTCTTCCTAGGGGATGAAAATAATCATAGGAAATGGAAAATTTAAGATCAATTTGCAAGGTCGAAGGATTAGAACACTTCATGGTGTTCTGCACAATCCTACATTGGCCAAAAATCAGATTTATCTAACCAATATGGATTATTGAGGTGTAAAAATATTGTTCAAGAAAGATACATGTAAGATGGTTTGGAACACTGGTATTGATGTGGGGAGTTCATATTGGAAATTTTTACAATATTTTGTGTAGCACTGTTATTGATGTGTGGAACAATTCCATGGTTCCTAAAGGTGGAACAAAAAATATAGTGGTGTATGGAGAAAAGACTACATTATGGCATCAAATACTGGGACACATTGAAGAGAAGGGTCTTCAAATGTTTTATAAGAACTATATGGTAGAAGTTATGTATGATTTATCTCTTGATTTCAATTTATGTGAACATTTTGAATATGGGAAGAAGAATCAGGTGAGATTCCTCTATGGTGCTAAGAGGGTGAAAGGGATATCAGAGCTTGTGGAGAGTGATGTGTTGGGATCTATGTCGGTTCAATCACTGGGTAACTTTGTGTACAATGTCTAATTTATATATGGCTTATCCAGGAATACATTGATATATTTCCTCAAGAAGAAATATGGCCTTTGAAAGGTTTAAGTAATTTAAGTCTTTGTTGTAAAATCAGACAGAGAAGAACATCAAGGTGTTGAGGACAGATGAAGGTGGATAGTTTTGCAAGAAGGAATTTGAAGATTTTTGTAAGAATTTTGGTATTATTAGTATGAAAAAATACTACTCCATACACAACTCAGCGAAATGGAGATGTCGAATGAGTGAACATGACGTTGATGGAAAAGGAAAGAAGCATTCTTAGTGGCGCTAGATTAGGGTAGGAATTATGGGTAGAGGTAGTGGATATTGCACGTTACATGACTAATAGATAACCTTCATCAACGTTGGAGGAGAATTATCCACATGAGGTATGGACTGGAAATAAACCATCTCTTTCACATCTAACGGTATTTAGATGTCATGAATATGTACATTTTCCAAAGGAGAAAAGAAGAAAGTTGGATAGTAAATCTAAAAGGTGCATATTTATTGGGTATAATGATTCATTAATAGGTTATAAGATTTGAAACAAAAAACAAGGAATATTATGTACAACTGAGGTGTGATGTTTAGGGACGTGAAATATGTTAATAAACATGAAGTCCTACCAAAGGAACCTAAGAAAGTAGATATTGAAGTGAAGGAGGAAGAATCAAACTCTACAACAAAATAAGAATTCGAAGAGGAAGAGCCACACACTCCAATTTTGAGAAGATCAATTTGAGAGAGAAGGAAGCTAGAAAGGTATAGCCTATCTGCCTTCTATTCAAATTTTTCTTTATATATTACTAATTATGATCCCAAAACTGTGAGGGAGGTAGTATATTTAGATGTAAAACTCTAGAAGGAAGCCATGGTTTATGAAATGACATATTTGCACAAAAATGAGGCTTAGGATATGATGGATTTGTTGGTTGGAAGGAAACCCATTGGAAACAAATAGGTGTTTAAGAAGAAGGAAAATGAATAAGGAAAGGTGGATAAATAAACATCTTGGTTGGTAGCAAAAGGTTATGCTCACATGCCAGGAATTTATTTTGGTGATATTTTTCCTCTTATTTCCAAGTTATCTTCTATTAGATTAGTTTTATCTATTGCTTCTCCTTTTAATTTTGAGGTAGAACATATCGATGTGAAGAAATCATTTCTTCATGGGGATCTCTACGAAAATATCTACATGAAGAAACCAAAAGGTTTTACAGTGAATGATAAGAAAGAACTGGTTTGCAGGTTTAAAAAAATTCTATGGGTTAAAGCAGTCACCAAAGATGTGGTATCAAAAATTTGATACATATATATATGAGAAATTGGCTGGAAAAGGACAAAATTATATCAGTGTGTGTACTTTAAATTAATTGGTTATCGTGCTATTTATTTGACCTTGTATATGGATGCTATGTTGCGAATTGGAAATGATAAATAAATTATTCAGGATTTGAAGACCCAATTGTCCCCCAAATTCGATATGAAGTATCTTGGTGCTGCAAACTATATTTTGGGAATGAAAATTAAATGATATTGGGAAAATACAAAGCTCTAGTTAAACTTGAGGAAGTTTTTTGAGACAATATTGCAAAGGTCTAAAATGCACGATAACAAACCAGTGAAGGTTCATATTCCTATAGGTGTAAAGATATCTGTCGAACATTGTCCCATGTTAGAGAAATTTTGAGGTCTAAAATGGGCCTCCTATGAAAACTGTACAACCAAAATAAACTTTATGAGAACCAATATGATTGAAGATGATGATGTCAAGAATGGGGGATGATTCACCATTTTTGGAGTAAAAAAGTAAAAAGATTAAAAAATAATAAAGTAATAAAGCTACTTTTTCAAATTATCTCCCTAAGTATTTACTCAAATTTAGAGCGGAGTATTCATTGGATGAAAAATTTAATTCCTCATCCAAGGATTACCCATGTTTCATAATTTCAATGGACCCTACTACATGAAAAATGAGAAATACATGGAAAAACGTGATTGCAATCAATTTTTTCATGTATTTCTCATTTGTCATGTAGCAAGGTTCATAGAAAGTATGCAACATCGACACTCCTTGGATGAGGAATTAAGTTCTGCATCTAATGAGTGCTCCTTCTCGAAATTGGTGTAAACCCATATGGAGATAATTTGAAAATACGAGTTGAAAAAGTAGTTTTTTCTTTTTTCCCTCTAAAATTTGATGATGTAATATAATATTATTTTATTATTTCCACTATTATTTTATAATTTCCTTACGAGACCCATTTTAGACCTACAAATTCCTTTAATGAGACACAAGAAGTGGAAGAGGACATGTATTTTTTTCCTTATGCGAGTGTATTTTGTAGTGTGATTGATGAGGTACTCAAAATTCTGCTAAAAAATGAAAGTTTTCAGAACGGCGTGGGACCATAACAACCACATAGATCTCGTCATTCTAAATCTAGAGTGACTTGTTTTTCTAGAAAACTAACACAATATGCTCCTAGAAATGCATTTATTTCATTTTCCCAAACACATAAATTTTGGCAAAAAAATGTGCAGGTTTCTTAGTCAACAGTCTGTACAGTTGACTAGGCATGGTTGAATGGTCAAAGGGTGACTATGCATGGTTGAATGGTCAAAGTGTGACTGTGCATGGTGGAACAATCCTGGTGTGCCACTGTTTGAGTTTTATTGGTTCTGGTTTGGCGAATTGTTATTGGTTGGGAAGGTGGCCAACCACATGCTTCCACGTGGCCCAATCGGAGGCCTCCACATGGAAGTACAAGGGCCAGCAAAATTGGTTGAAAGTAAAACTTCCCTCTAACATATTCGAAACTGTGACCACATATCTAATAACACAACGAATTCATCCTCAAACTAGTTTTGTTACATGTTAATACTATGGTATAAAACCTTATATAAAGATTATGTGTGGGAGGTTTGGGGCTAGGGGCTATGGATTAGCTCTAACCCCCCTGATATGTTGAGACCATATGACCTATGCTCAAGACCAGGAGCACGGAGGACTAACCACCACCATAACCACCACTTGACCGTGATATGTGACGATTGCCACCGTGATCGCCAATATTTACGATAACTATCTGGCTATTTATATTTAAAAAACATTTTTAATTACCGCCCATTATGGTTTTAAATTCGGGTTTAAGGAGTCATTAGGAAAATTAGTGTTTCGACGATTTCGCCTAGAATTCTAAAAAATTATCGGTCCGTTAGCCAAAAATAGGGCGAAATTGTAGGAACAGTCCAGATTTTGGGGAAATTGTGGTGCGGTTAGTAGGAAAACTAGGGAGGCTCATAACTTCTTCAATTTTTGACCAATTTCAGATCAAAAAGAGGTTAGACAGGAACTTTTGGGCATTATGAAGCTGATGGAATAGTTTTTGAATCCATTTGAGCACTGTAAATGCATTTAGTCACCAGTTTTAACATAATGAAAGAGGGTCAAGCCATTGGAAGCTGGACCAAGGAGATGTAGCCTAGGAGGGGTGAAATCCTTCATCAGTTGTTGTGTTGTGATTATTATTATGGTGCATTTGTATTTTTTTTTGTATATTTCAGAGTTTATTTTCGTGCTTTATGTTTTTAAAAATTAACATAAAAGCTCTGAAAAACTCAATTTTAACACTTGCAATTTATAAACCCTCAAGGAAATTTTCATTAAGATCTCATACATATCAAGTTTGGTATCAAACCTTAGGTTTTATTTGCTACTATGAGGATTTAGTTTTTTTCAAGTGTATGTGATGCTTACAAGGTTGAAGCTGAAGAGAGGAGAAGGAAAACTTATGGTTGCAAGTCATCAAGTTAGGTCAAGGACGAGGAGAGTAAAGTTTCCACAATCTCTACCACAAATTCTTCCTTAAATTACAGTTTAAGCTTCAAAAAACATGTCTCACAAAGAAGGAACTAATAATATGTTAGATGAAGAAAATAATTTCAGAAAATATTTCTTTGACATGACTTAAATGGTGTAGGTTCTCTATGAAGAGAGGACTTCAAGATTGCAGGGTGAAAGTTTCAATCCTTCAAAAGGAGAGGGTTCTTCTTGAGGAAAAGTAGGAGATGATGACAAACCTTCGAATGGAAATGGCGAGAAACCACCCTCTTCTCCACCATCATCTTCATCTCCATCCTCAACTTCATCTTCTTCCTCTTCCACAACCATTGTTACTCAAACAACTCTACATACCCCAAGGGTGCATGTTAAAAATCCCTTATTGAAACTTGATATGATATTCGAACTGCCTGTGCATAATGGTGAAGTGAATGTCGAAAGACTTGATAATTGGGTTCGTCAACTTGAATTTTATTGTGGGATAAAGAACATCAAATATCATGAAACAAAGATTAATTTGGCTTCTTTGATATTGGAAAGTGTTTTTTTGATTTGGTGGGAAGCCAAAACAGAAGAGGATATGAAAAAGTATGGCAAGGTGTCCACCTCTTGGATAAATTTTATTCCTGCACTTAGAAGACAATTTTATCCATTAGCTTATATGCAAAAAGATATTATGGATTGGCATAATTTTAGACAACTAAAGGTAAAAGTGTGCAAATCTACACTCAATAATTTAGAAGAAGGTTCTTGATATGAGGTATAGACATGAATTCAAAATACACTTTGTTGAAATATATTGTGGGTTTACATAGTTATTTAAGGCATCCTTATGTTTAATCCTACAAGTTTTGATAAGGTTTGTGTTTCGGCAACATATCTTCAAGTAAGAGGGAAAAACATTTCACAAGAGGGTTGCAAGAATCCATTCACAAGTGGAGGCAAGGGTAAGAGTAAGTTCAAATGGAAAGGAAAAAATAATGCATATGTTAAAAAGGAAGGAGAAAAAATAACATGAAAACATTGTTCCAAACAGGGTCATGATGAAGCTCATTATTGGAAGCTTCATCATGAGATGAAACAAAATAAGTTTAACAACAAAGGGAAGAAAAAGAAAAATGCAACTATATAACATGACTTAGGCTCTGATTTAGGAGATGAAACAAAGATCACAACAATGGGAATGAAAGGTAAGTACATAGAAAGAACTAGCTCTTCAATTTCTCCTAATGATACTCAAGATGAGAAAATTAGACTTGAAATTTTCCATATTTGGGTTATTTCAAAGCACAAAAAAAATGATACACTCTTCGATAGTGGTTCAGAAGAAAATTTGATTTCTGAAGAATTACTAAAGAAATTAAACTTGGACACAATTCCTCACCCAAGACCTTATCCTTTAGGTTTTATATTCAAGAATTCAAACTTACAAGTTACGAGGAAATGCATATTTAAATTTGCAATTACAAAAAAATTTCTTGATGAAGTTGAACTTGATGTAGTTCCCCTTGATATTTCCAGAATTTTTTTGGGAAGCCCATATTTGTATGATAGAAAATATATTTTCCATCACCATGAAAACAAGTATCACTTGTTCAAATATGGCATAGAGTACATCGTTAGAGCACATCGAAATAAACTAAATATTTTACTTTTAAATGCCGGAAAAATGAAGGGACTCATTAACTCTAGTAAGAATTTTGTGCTTTTAATGGTTAAGAAAAAGAATGATGTGGAAAATAAAGCTTTCCAAAGTTGTGATTCAATATTAAAATCCGATTTGGTTGAGGTTGTTAGGAAAAATGATGAGATGTTTCACGAGACAAAAGGGTTTCCTCACAAGAGGGGAATCCAACATGAAATACAGTTGCAATAATGTTGTCCTCTTCCTAACATTGGCATGTACACGATGTTAGAAATGGAAACTACAGAAATTAAAAATAAAAATCAAGAGTTGTTGGACAAAGGGATCATCAAACCAAGAAATTTTCCATATGGGCCACCTATTCTTTTGGTGCCAAAGAACGATGGAACATGACACATGTGTGTGGAATTTCGTGCATTGAAGAAAATTATGATAAAGAATCATTACCCACTTCCTAGAATTGATGATTTACATGATAAATTGAAATATGAAAAGTATTTTACTAAGTTGGACTTAAGGAGTGACTATCATCAAATTAGAATTGCTGAAGGTGACATATGGAAGACAAAATTAAAAAAAAACAAGGTTTGTTTGAATGTCTTGTTAGGCCTTTTGGTCTTGACAATGCTCCGACTACCTTTATGTGTTAGATAAATGATGTATTGAGGCAATTTATAGATGATGTTTTATAGTATACTTATGTGACATCTTGATTTTTAGTAAATCTCGTGAAGAACATGTCATGCACATCGAAAGGTACTTGATGTCTTGAAGAAAGAACAATGTTTTTTAAATATACCAAAGTGTGAGTTTGGAAAGATATTTTTAGTGTATTTGGGTCATATTGTTGGAAGAGGTGAATTGGAAATAGATCCCCCAAAGGTTGATTTCATTTTGAATTGGCCAAACCCCAAAACAATTATAGAGGTAAGAATATTTTTAGGAGCAACCCAATATTGGAGGAAGTTTATTGCTAAATTCTCTTCTATCGCAACTCCATTGCATCCATTGATAAGTGTGAAGCATGTATTCTAGTGGGGAGCTAAAAAAAAAAGATATTTGATGCATTGAAAGAAAAGATCAGTTCAATCCCAGTACCTGTAGTTCCATACTTGAGACAATCATTTCAGATTTAGACATATGCTAGTGATTATGCCATGGGTACGGTCCTCATGCAACATGGTAAGGCCATTTTTTTTCATTCAGAAACTTTTAATGGTGCAATGATTAATTATCCTACATATGATAAGGAGTTGTATGCATTGGTGCAAAGTGTGAAAATGAGGAAACACTACTTCATGCGTAAGGAAACACTCATTCACACTGATCAACAACCATTTTAATACTTTCAATCGCAAACAAAGTTCCAACAATCAAGGCACTTTCGATGTATAGGTTTTATTCAACAATTCCACTTGGTGATAGGGTATAATAAAGCTATCTACAATAAAGTTGTGGACATGTTTTCTAGGCCTATTATTAGCATTTCTACTATTCTTAGGCATAATTCTATTTTGCATGAGATATATGTTGAACAATATTCTTTGGATAGTGATTTTCAAGATGTATATGCAACTTTAAGTCATTTGAACCAAGTAGAGGAATTGTATTATCACATGCATGATAACTTGTCGTACCATCTTGGTAAGCTTTGTATTCCACAGGGAGAAAGAGTCCATATTATAAGAGAGGCACATAATTCTCTTATTGTTGGTAATTTAGGTAAAATTAAGACAATGGCACATCTACAGAGGTATTTTTATTAGCCTTGTATGCTTGAAAGTGTGTCACATTTTATTAGAGGTTGTTTATTATGTTCTGTCAGTAAGCCTAGAAAAAGAAAGTTAGGATTGTACACTCCACTTCCAGTACCTTCTCTTCCATGGGAGAGTGTTTCTATGGACTTTTTTGGAGGTCTCCCTATGTCAAAAAGGAATCATGATTATCTTTTAGTAGTTGTGGATAGGTTCCAAAAAATGTGTATTTTGATTCCATGTAAAAATAAAATTACAAATTAACAAACTACTAAGTTGTTCTTTTAGAATGTATGGGTGCATTTTGGATTTCCCACATCCATTATTAGTGATCGATATTCTCGCTTTTTTGGGAATTTTTGGTCAATCTTATGGGGATTCATGGACATAAAATTGAAAAAGAGTACAACATTTCATCCACAAACATATGGTATAGTAAACAAAGAACAAGGAAGGTTGATTAAGGAATTAACCTCAAGGTCTAGTCATGAAAATGAAGACGTGAAGAAAGAGAAAAGAAGTTGAAACCACTCAGAAGAGTATGAGGATGGTAAAATAACTAGACATGATCCCATAAAGAAAAATGAGAAGGATGAGGAATCCTAGCTCTTGAACTTAGAAAAACACCTTCCAATCTACTAAAATAATGTGAAAAATAAAAAATTGAAATCTACCAATGGCAGGGTAAAGTGAACTGTGGTAGGAAGAAACTAGAGTGATACAAGTGTGGAATGGAAATACAAATAATTGAGAAGACTCCCACTCAAAGTTGAAGTTATATACTTGAAGGATAGAGGTAATGATGATAAAATAAGGAAACAAGAGAACCATTAAAGTGTTAAGGTGTTGGGGAATCTCACCAGATGGTTCACACAGAACAATTTAGAACAATTAAGCGATTCGAGTGACAAAAAATGACCAAGCTCGAAATATGTCGGGGACGAGTGCTGCCTTAGTAAATCAACTGACTAAAATACTAATCAACCATAGTAAAAAGTTGAAGGTATGAATTCTGAACAAATTGTCGCTGATTAAATAAATATAAGAACATAAATTGGTTAAGTAAGTTTACAAATATTAGTAAATTGTAAAAATAAATGTAGCCAACCATGGTTAGTATAGTAACCATGGGAAATGAGACATGAAAAAATATTGCAACAGAGGGTTAAAAGTTGAGGAATACAAAACATAATTCAAATTAAAACATTCTATTAATAGAATGATAAACTCTCTTAGTAATAAGAAGAGGCTGGAAAAATGGAAATTGAAGGTATGATTGTTGAAAAACCTTTTTTTTTTTATAAATTCAGGAGAAAATTTAAGCTATATAAGTCCACAGATAGTGGGAAAGTGAAAATTAACATCAGAAAATATATATATATATATTCAGCAAGCTTGGTTAGTTCAATTAGCTACTAGAACAAAAAGAAAAGTGACCCATAAGTTACCAAAGATTGCTGTAAATTTACATGGGTATGAAAATGAACTAAAGTTAGATATTTTGCCCCTAGGTTTCTATGATAAGTAAGTAGGAATGGAATGGATTGAAAAACATAAATCAAGAGTCAATTTCTTAGATAAAATAGTTCATTCTATAGATGGTGAGGGAAAACCAGTGATAGTGAAAGGAAAACCTAGACCAATATCAATCAGAAAATTTCTAGCACTACAGTTAAAAATGACAGCAATGATAGGCTGTCAAGTATATGTTGTACAAGTGGATGAATTATGACAACAAACCAAAAAAGAAACTGTATAAAATTTAACAGTAGTCAGAGAATTCAAATATGTGGTTCTAGATGAAATTTATCCTAAAAGAGAAATTGTTTTTTGCAATTGAATTAAAAGCTAGAGCTAAACCTCTCTCTAGAGAATCAGATAGAATGAGTACCCCAGCTTTGTTAGAATTAATGTTTCAATTAGAAGAGCTGCGGGACAAAGGTTATATCTAGCCAAGAGTGTCTCCATGAGGAGCACCTGTACTATTTTTAAAAAGACAGATGGCACATTAAGAATGTTTATAGACTACAGACAACTGACTGTAAATAATAGATATTCTCTACCCTAAATAGATGATTAAATTGATCAAGTGAGAAGAGTCACTATCTTTTCAAATATTGAATTAAGGATAAGTTATCATCAACTGATAATTAATGATGAAGACATAAATAAGACTTCATTCAGAACTAGATGCAGACCCTATGAGCTTGTAGTTTTACCTTTTGAGTTGACTAATGCATTGCTACCTTTATGTGTTTAGTGAACCATGTTGTAAGAAAGTTATAGACAAGTTTGTGCTAGTTTTTATTGATGAAATTCTAGTATATTGTAAGAATGAAGTAGAACATAAGGAACATCTCAGAATTTTCTTACAAAAAATTAGAAAACATAAGTTGTATGCCAAACTTAGAAAATGTGAATTTTATAAGGATAGAATTTAGAAATTGGGTCATGTAATTTCAGAAAAAGGATTGGCAGTGGACCCCGAAAAAATACAAGCTATTATGGATTGGCCGGTGCCTACTGATGTTTCAGCCATAAGATCATTCATGGGAATTGCGAGATACTACAAGATATTTGTAGCAGCATTTTCAGCTTTAGCTTATCCTATTACATCTCTACAGAAGAAAGGAGTGAATTTTGAGTGAACAAAAAGAGGTTAATATAGTTTTTAATAGTGAAAACTAAAAATAACAACTGCTCCTATTTTGAAGATTGTTGATCCAAACCAAGAAATTGTAGTATGTACAAATTCTTGTGAAGAAATATTAGGAGGAGCATTATTGCAAGAAAACTCAGTCATAGAATATGAGTAAAGAAAATTAAAGAGACATGAACATAATTACACTTTGTATGACTTAGAGTTAGCTGCTATAATGCATGCTTTGAATATGTGGAGACAATATCTATTAGGAAAAAAGTTTGTGTTGATGACCGATCCCATAAGTTTGAAATACTTTTTCACACAACCTGATTAAATGCTAGAGAAGCTAGGTGGTTGTCTTTCCTTAGTGAGTTCAACATAGAAATTGAACATATTAAGGGAAAAGAAAATAATATTGTAGACGCTTTGAGTAGGAATTATCCTCAAACTTTGAATAGTGTTGGGAGTAGTGAAAATTTTGACTTTAAAGGATTGATACAAGAGGTAATGAGTCAAGATTTAACCATGAAAAAAATCCAAGAAAAATTGTAAAATAATGATATATTGGGATATAATCAAAATCAGAGAGGGTTCACTTGTTATGAAAATAGATTGTACATCCCAATTGTGAGTTCATTAAAACATGAAATTTTAGATGAGTATCATAAACGACCATATGTAGAACATCCAGGGTATCAGAAATTGATTTCAGCCTTGAGAAAGAATATGTTTTGGCTAGGTATGAAAAAGGATGTGGTTAATTATTTAGATAGATGTTTGGAATGTCAATAGGGAAAAGTAGAGCATCATCATGCAGCAGGACTGTTGAATCCTTTACATATCCCATAATGGAAATGGGAAATAGTTTCCACAGGTTTTATAACTGGTTTTCCTAGAACAAGACACTAACAAAATTAGTGCATTTTATAGGTTCAAGCTACTTTGGTCACAACTGAAAGTAGCCAATGTGTCCAAGAAATACATTGTGAAATAATACAGAATTCCATGATTGATTATATATGACAAAGCTGAGAAGGTCAATTTCAATTGAGTTTTGAAAACTGTGTTGCAGAAAAAAGAGTACCAAGTTGAACTTTAGTACTACTTTTCATCAGCTGGATAGATTGAAAGAACCAATCAACTTTTAAATACATGTTGTGCGTGTATGTGATGAACAAGGAGACATAACCACAAGTGGGAAAATTGCATATGGCAGAGTTTCTTTTTTTATACAAATTAGTATGCTTCTAATTAAGATGTATTTATTTGTGAAGCTTTGTGTAACAGGAAATGCTACACTCAAATTAGATGGAGTCCATTTGAGAATACGTGCATAGGGGAAAATAATTCACAGAGAATTCCAAATGGGCGACCATGTATACTTGAGGTGTAAGTCTCACAAAAACACATTGTCTTCTGATAGTTGTGCTAATTTAGCACTATACTACTATGAACCATTAAGACTCTTGCTACAAAGTGACTCTACTGAGACATATTAAGGTTCATAGTATTATCCTGATTCATTATTATAAATGTATATAGGTGACTCTACTCATGTTGATTGATATGATGTGTGAACAGGTGAAAAATGGAATGAAAATTTCTTTCAGATATTCTTCTTATACGGAAATAGGAAAAAATCAAGCTCCAGAGTATAACAGTAAGTGGGGTAAAAGTGTGGTGGATGTACTTTACCTCTGAGGAAATTAATGGGAGCAAGAGGATGAGATGGAGGAAGAACACCCATCCCTGGTTGAGAAATCAACAAAGTATTTTGCAACACCGAGGACGGTGTTCTGTTTTAGAGGGGGAATATGTAATATCCCTATTTTTCTGCTTTTATTTTAGGCAGTTAAAAGTTCTAAAGGTCAAATGGACCTATAGGAAAGTTATATGTGGACATAAATTTAAATTGAATTTAATAAATGAGAAACTTAATCATTGTGAAAACACTAGAGTAAATTAGAGATCAGGAATCCAAGTCCATGAGGATAGATAAGATTCCAAATACTTTCCCATATTCTCCAAAAATCCTTGGAGAAAATAAATTAAAATTAAAATATCATATTGGAGATAAAAATCTAAAAGATACCTCAGTAAAGTGGAAAGTTACTAGGAAGAGGTGTAATAAAACTAGAAAGAGGATAAAGCTAGATTTAAAGTAATTTTGTGGAAAAAACAAAAGGAAAGCCTAGGCAAAAAGAAAAATAGAATCCTGATTAACTAGAAGCAGTTATGGAAACAAGATGATGGGAAAGAAGGTTTAAATAAGCCATTCCTAGGTAGACAAGAGGTTGTCTACACTTTGGAAGAATTGGTCACTGCTCGGGGGGAGCTGTGGAGATAAAGCTCAAGGTTGTGTGGAAAATAGTCTTACCTGAAGTGGTATGCACAGTTAAATTAATTTTGTATTATGACTCTGTTTTATGATTTGAAGGATAAATTTGAGAAATGATGTTTATGCAGAAATATAAGTGGGATGTGATATTTCTGAGTTAATTAGTATAATGGAATTATATTAGTTTAAATTTTATAGTCTGATGTATTTAAGAAAACATAACTATAGTGAATATAGTTTAGTCTGTACATTTACATAGAAAAAATAAATTAGTAAACCAACAAACATAAACTCTAAACCCAATTATGAGGGTTTAAATCTGTTTTTAGGTTGGGAGAAATTATATGTTCGATTCAGAAAATATATCGATGAATTAGAACATATGTTAACAGAATTATTTAACATAATTATTCTACAATTTGAAAGGGAACAAAAATCTAAATAAAAAAGGAGATAATTGACAGTTTAGAAGGAAACATGATTTTATAAATAAACTTAAATATCTTTGTTGTACTTTCATTTCAAACATAGTTTCTATCCATTCATTTCTATGGACAAACAAGAAATTAAATATTATATATACATTTCAGTTGTACAAAATATGTATACAAAATTCTTATGAAGAGGAATTCTTATTATAATAACAAGAACTAGATTTTGTAGAAATGACTGTGCAAAATGTATTCTTATAAATTGTCCATCGTACATTAACCGAATATAAGTATTATTTATATTAATTACAATATGTAGATAGGTATAAATATCCTAGAATTCCTAGAACTCATTGGATTGAATTCTAGTAGGTTATCGACCAACTTGTACATAGAAGTAATAAAATAAATTGTCAATGCTGGTGGGAGGAATGCACAGATTGACGAGAAGAAAATTGTACAAGGTGTAATACTTGTACAATAACCTAGAATACAAGGGTTAGAATTTAGTTATTAGGATAAATTAATTATGTTAAACATAATAAAAGAACTACGGGAATTTAATATCCAATTAAATTTTGAGTTAAGGAAAATCCCAAGATTATTCGTGTGGTCAAAAAGGAAAATAAACTAAATTCCCAAGTTGGAAATATACGAGTAGATTTATGGTAAATGAATAATCATATGGAAATAAGAGATATGAAATTACATGTATTAGGACAGAGTAAAAACATAATGGAAATTATGACTGGGATTGGAACATGAAGAAGAGAGCCTTCACAGAGAATCATTTTGATTAATTGAGGGAGTTAATTAAAATTCTAAGTATTTCCTGAAGGAAGAACTTGAAAATATTTTATACTGCTATTTTAAGAATGCAATTATAGAAACTCAAACTTCTGTAATGAAAAACATAGGAACCAAAATTACCTCTCTGCATAAAACCAAGCTATTTAACCTTTATATTCCCTTCAGTTAAAGTTGTATAGCATATAGCAGCCTTCAAATGGAATCTAATAATAGTTGCCTAAAATAAGGTTGTATTATAATAATAATAATAATTGTAGAACTTTAATATCAAATGGCAAGTTCAACTATAGTGGTAGGAATTCTAATGAATTCTTATCAAATGTTATAATGTTCTACAATTCAGAAAAGTCATAAATGTCTAGGGATATAGTCTATTCTAATAATGAAAAGAATTCCTTTGTATAGATTAATAGTAACCCTAGAATTATGAAACTAAGAGTATGAATAGATAATTACATGAGGGTAGAATAATAGAGTATGTAATATATAATAAATGTAATAGGGAGGAATTTCTATTACAAAACTTATTCACATTTAAGATTATAAAGAAGATAGGTTGAACCTAAATTATATGATGAAAAGGATGATAGAATGAAATCAAGAAGAAGTGGTTCAACAAATAAATGAAGTTGTAATTATAAACTACAACAAGTGTAACCAGGTAACTCACCTAAGTATGACGATAGTATAAAAAGAATTTTGTCAAAAATTGATGAAATAATGACAGAGGAACAAGAACATAATTCGTCAACTAGTGACGAAGATAGAAATTAATGCATCTAAAGTGTGTAGTCATACTGTATTTAGAAAAAATAAAATTGATGTAGGTGGAGTTGTTACATTCTTTTAGAATGTATGGGTGCATTTTGGATTTACCACATCCATTATTAGTGATCGATATTCCCACTTTGTTGGGAATTTTTGTTCAATCTTGTGGGGATTCATGGACATCAAATTGAAACAGAGTACAACATTTCATCCACAAACATATTTTCAAACAAAGGTGGTGAATAGGATGATGATAGATATTCTTTTGTGGTTATTGAAACAAGCATCCTAAGTTGTGGGATGAAAATTTTCACTATATTTAGCATGCTTACAAACTGACCAAGCTCTCTTCAACTCAAACATTTCCATTTGAGGTATGTTTGGGATACTTTCCTAAATATCCTTTGGATTTAATTTTCGGAAAAGGATGTTGCTATTGATTTTGATAGAGAAATATACAAAGATAAAAGGTTTATTGAAAAAATCCATTAGGTGCATCAAGCACTCCAAGAACAACTAGAAAATAGCCAAGTCAAGTAAAAACGAAGGCATGATAAACATTTTTTAGATCACAAATTAAAAGTTGGTGATGAATTTTGGCTTCAAATTAGCAAAGAAAGGCTGTGAGGAGAAGGTAAAATATTGAAACCAATTTGATATGGTCCTTTCATAATGTTAGAAAATATTGGTGATGATGCCTTCAAGTTGGATTTTCCTTCATATATGAAAATTTATGTTATTGTTAATGTTGAGAACTTAAGTTTGTATGAGTCACCTTTGATTGAATATCAAGGAGAAAATGTTCAGATTCCTTCCATTAAGGATTTTTCTCCTAAATACCTTGATGAACTACAACAATACATCATTATTGAAAAAATAACAAGGTCTTCAAAACGAGGGAATGTGGAGTACCTTCCTATGGGGCTCAAATGAAAAAATCCAAGTAAATCCAAATGCATCGATATTGGAAAGGTGAGGGAGCCGTACCCTCATCTACTAAACAATTGAAAGTGATCTTTTGGGCTCCAAAATATTTGAGTGGGGAGGAGTGATCAAGTTCTCAAAATTATTCTCATAAGATAAAGTTGTTGGAATTGTGTGGAACATGAATGAACACATAGATATCATTGTTCTGAATCTAGCTCAACTCGTTTCGCAGAAAACCGACACCGTATGCTCGCATAAATGCATTATGTTTGCTTTCGAAAATAGGTAAATTTTAAAAAAAATGTGTAGGTTTCCCAGTCAACAATCCGAAAAGCTGACTTGGCATGGTTGACTGGTCAGAGGCTAACTATCCATGATAGACCAATTGGGCATGCCACTTGTCCGAGTTCGACTACTAATTTGGCAGATTGTTATTGGTTGGGAAGGTGGGAAACCAGATGCTCCCACGTGGCCAAACCGGAGGCCGCCATGTGGTAGCACGGGGGCCACCAAAATTGGTTGAAGGTAAAACTGCCATATTTAAACCAAATTCAATGTCGAACAACTATTGTTACTTGTTAATAATATGGTCTAAAACCTTATATAAATATTATGCGCCAGAGGTTCATGGATAGGGACCATTGCTTAGCCCTACCCCCCTCCCCCCCATATGTTGACACAATCCAATCTATGCTCAAGACCAGTGGTGCGGAGGACTAACTGCCACCATAACCACTACGATACTGTGATATGCGACCATTTCCACCGTGACTGTCGACGGTTACGGTAACCGTCTGGTTATTTTATTATAAAAAATATTTTTAATTAACCACTCATTATGCTTTTAAATTCGGGCTGAAGGTGTCATTAGGAAAATTAATGTTCCGATAATTTCACCTAGAATTTTGGAAAATTGTCGCTCTGTTAGCCAAAACAGGGAAAAATTGTAGCACCAGTCTGGATTTTTGGGAGATCATGGCGCAGTTAGCAGGAAAACTAGTGAGGCCCATAACTTCTTCAGTTTTTTACCAATTTCGGATAAGAAAGAGGGTAGACAAGAATTTTTGGGCATTTTGAAGCTGATGGAATATGTTTTGAGGCCATTTGAGCACCATAAATGTATGTAATCACCGTTTTTAGCATAATGAAAGAGGGTGAAGACATTGGAAGCTAGACCAAGGATACATATCCTAGGAGGGTTGAACTCCTTCATCATTTGTTATGTTTTTATTATTACTATGGTGAATTTGTTTGTTGTTTCAATATATTTAAGAGATTATTTTCATGCTTTATGTGTTTAAAAACTAACATAAAAGGTCTCAAAAACTCAATTTTAACACCTACAATTTACAAACCCTCAAGCACATTTTCCTTAATATCTCATAAAGATCAATGATGTATGCAATGGTATGTACCATATTATACATTCACATGGAATGGGATTATTGAGAAGGTTTATGTCAAAACCAGGGAAGGGGCATTGGACAATACTTAAGAGAGTTTTCTATTATTTGTGTGGCACTAGTGATTATAGTCAACGCTACCAAGGAAGACCAAGATTGGATAGGGTTTTGGACATACATAGATTTTTTGATGCAGACAGGGTTGAATATTTGGATCAAAGAAGATATACAAGTGGGTATGTATTTAAACTGTTTGGAGGAGCAGTTAGTTGGATGAACAAGAGAAAGTCTGTAGTGGAACTTTCAACTACACAGGTTGAATACATGGAAGCCACTCATGCAAGCAAGGATTTAGTTTGGTTGTAGATATTGTGTTCAAGTATGGGTTTAGTGCAACGATCTATAAGGATAGAATGTGATAACCAAAGTGAAATTTTCTTAGCAAAGAACCTTTCTTTTCCTTCGAAGAAAAAGCACAATGTTGTTCAGTATCATTTTGTGAGGGATATGGTTGAAGACAAAAAGGTGTTATGGATAAAGTTAGAAACTTAGAAGAATCATGAGGGTGCATTGACAAATTCAGTGAGCACTGAGAAGTTTTCACGGTGTAGGGGAACAATGGGCATTGTAGCCCTCAACCAATGACTAAGCTCTCCTATGGCCACCTGTGTGGAAAGAACACAACAAGTGGGAGAATTTTGGGCATGTGTTATATTCTTTCCACACATCATGGGGTTTGAACCCAATAATAGTTGGGTGGAACCAAGGATGAGGGTGGACCCAAAGATGGTGGGTGGACCTACCCATGGTTTTGTGCATGGTTTTTGCACATGTTTTTGGACATGATGGTTTTTTTCCCATGGTATTTTGGAGATCTGGTCAAGGGAACTACAATTATATTCTAATGTAGGGTTAGTGGAATGGTGTTTATGAATCCTTCGACATGTATATACCCAGGGGAAAATCTTTGTGTATATTTGTTTTATGTTCTCACCATTGTGTATTTTTCTATTTTAAGTTTTCGTTTGTAGGTAGTTTTTGTAAAGTGTTAAAACCTACACTTGATGCATGTCATAACTTGAAAAATAGTTCCTACATTTCATGGATGCCCTATAATAGCACCCAATTTTCATTTTGGTGTCCTTATTGTGACATTATGTGGGACCTAGAATCATTATATAGACAACCATGACATGAAGTTTAACCTCATTCTTATCCATTCATCTAGCTTCTAACCATATCCCAGTGAGGATTCTAAACCTCTTATGTTGCTTGATGGTGGTATATGATTGTTGCTACTAATGTCTCATGGATACCATTGCATTTTTGTTGTCCTTTTTTTTTGTTTACCACCATTGCATTCACATCTAACCTCTTTCTGTTTGCATCACTTTAACCTCAATATGGTGACTCTACATTTCCTATAGAGATCCTTTCTATGAGTGTATTTACTTTTTCATCCTATTTTCTTCACTTTAATTGGGATAATTCCACCCTCTTAGAAATAATTGCTTACTTATTCATATCACTCATGTCTCTATGATGACCGTCCTTTCTTTCCTATTCATAATTGTTAGAAAATGAAAGGTGGAAATTCAGTCTTCTCTATTTCTTGTATTAGTAATACTATAATAAGGAAATCAATCATATCTTTAACTCTTTTTTGGGCTCAATAAAATCTTAAAAAAAAAACACCATAGAAAGTACACTTTCACTCTTTTTGAGCTCATTAAAACTGAATGAAAAAATATGATATCAAGCTTACTTGAATTCCATTTTGTTGATTCGTAAAATATTATGGATATTCCACTAGATAGTTCGTCGCAACATATTTATTAAAATATACAAGAAAATGAAATCTACACTATGAGTTTTTATTTCTCCTAAAATGTTTGGATCTATTAATTACTATTTATTTCATATGCATGCAAATTTTAATTATCAAAATATAGAGAACAAAAAAATGGTTACTTACAAACCACAATTGACAGAAGATATATTCTAGGATACCCTTTTGGAAGAAAACACAATTGGAAGGTGAGGTTTCTCCACTCCTTTACCTTAATGGAAAATGGACGCAAGTGAAAAGAAATGAGGCATGTCGCCTATGATATGATATAGTGCAAAATTCCTCTCTATATGCTCTCTCTCTGTCCCTATTTCCTACTCTACTAATATATGGAACAAAATGCACTCGAGTAGAATAAAACCCCTTTTCCTCATTTTGGTCCAGTTATAAAACAACCTGATATAGTACTATTTGTTTGGTTTGACTCTAACTTTTAACTAAAGTTACAATATGGAATTTTCTAGAGTCTTAATTATGATGATCACATGTCTAGGGCCCCTTTTAAATGAGTAATGTGATTTGGTGTAGAATCCTTTTAAATTATGGTGGTTAAAACACGAATGGCAACTATTGTGTGGAAACGTTTGAATACTCACTCCAATTGAGGTGATTTTTTCACTGTTCAAAATGTCTCTGTGTGTACAATATAAATGTTCATGCACTTAAGTTCAGAATTTTTAGCCTTGAAAAATGTTGTTTGATGTCTCAATCTCCTCTTGGAATGTTTCAAACACTAATTTTCCAAATTGGGTCTCGTTGCTAAAAAAGGTCTTGTGCGTTGATTCTTCCATTTCTTATCCTCTCTAAAAGCATCAAGATGGATGAAAAATATATAATTATCTAATCTAAATCAATTTTTCTTATTAATCTATGAAAGAGATATAAAGTGATAAGGCTTTCACCATTGGGAAAGCTTCAGTTTCCATAAGGATGTACCCTAGAGTCATGGGGAACCTTGAGGTAGTGGTTGAATTGGTGGTTACTGTTAGGTCCCTCTATTACTAGTATAGTCCCTTATTGTTGTTAGTGTAACCCCCTTATTGTTATTGTTCTACCCCTGTAACCCCAATATTGTAATTATTGTGCCCTTACATTATTATTGTTAGGTCGACTAGGATTATATTGGTGCCCCATGGACTTCTATATATAAAAGGAGGTTTTTTCAATTGTATCATCCAAGAATTATTCATTTATGTAATGTAAAGGAGGTTTCACCCTCGAAGTGGCTTATTTCTAAGGTGTTGATCTCTTTTTTCTTCTATTTTTGGAGCTGGTTTCATAACATTTGGTATCAGAGCTTTGGATTTTAGGGTTTCGCTACTCCAAATAGGTCATCATGGAATTTTCACTATAAATGTTTTTATACAAAGGTTAAGAAGATACAATTATATAGAGTGAATCTGAAATCCTGAGGAACATTCTGGAAAAATTACATATCTTGGTTCGCAATATTTTCGCAGATATGATCTGTGGAAGTTAGGGATTTTTTAAGGCTCCCGAATTTCACCTAAACAGGTCATCATGGAATTTGTGCTATTAATTATTTTCTATGAAGGTCCAGAAGCTGAAAATTTTATAGAGTGAAGCCGAAATCTTGCGAAACTTCCCGTGAAAATTTCAGATCTTAGTTCACGATATTTTCGGATATATGATCTATGGAAGTTAGGGTTTTTTTCAAGCTCCCAAATTTCATCTCAAAGATGTGACCATGGGAAAATCATCATAACACTCACTCTCTGCATCAGATTGTAATTTTGTTAAATATGGACGCAAGTACACAGACTGTTATTTCCTGTGTATCAATTTCAAAGCCGAAGGAGAAAACCGTGACACGTGGTAGGTCGTACATTTTTTCTCTACTGAACCAGTCCATAAGTAGGTCATTGTGGGAGATTGGGCATAAATGTTTCTTGAAGAATCCAAATCAGGTCATACCCATGTCATTAGAAAGAATATTTAAAGGGCTATTATAGGGCCGAATTTCAGATATTGAAGATGCGAAATCAAAAAGATAATTTAGCTTCAATATCAAGCTCCTCAAGAGCAAGAAAAATGTGTGTATTTATTTTTTGAATTGCATGTCTTGTGTGAAAAATCAGTTTGAAGTGATTCCAAGGGCATATTGAAGAATATATATCAGTATTTGGTTCTAAAATTCCACCTAAAAATATTTCAAAACCCATTAAGCCTTCAGAAGGCTCTTCTATGACTTATGAAGAGAAAGAAGCACAACATGACATATCAAAATTAGAAGAGCAAGTGCACCAAATTTCGCTCTCACAAAGAGCAAGAAAAAATGAAATGGAAGTTTTGAATAAAGGCGTGGAAGTGAAGATGGATGGTTTGAAGAAAGGCATGGAAGCTAAGATGGATGGTTTGAAGAATGGCGTGGAAGCCAATATGGATGGAATGGAAGCTAAGATGGATGGAATGGAAGCTGGCATGGAAGCTAAGATCGATGAAAAATTGAAAGAAAACATGGAAGACATGAAGAATTATCTAAAATCAGACATGGAAGGTTTGATGACAGGGTTAATAAAATAAATGATTCCTAATAGCATAGAGATAGTAGAGGAAACTCATGATGAGAACAAAATAAATGTTGATCGTGATTTCATAAAATCTAATATTGGATTGGAGAACCACCATATTCCAAAGATGGATATCAGAAATTTTGATGGCAAGGATCTCGTAATATTGATACTACAGATGGAGAAATATTTTAATCTCAATAATGTGCAAAACACACAAAAGGTATGCATTGCAACTTTACACTTAGAAAAAAATACATTTATATCGTATCGATGGCTTTTATCCTGTAAACAAATTGTCACTTGGTCAATTTTTCATGGAGGAAATGATAGAACATTATGAGGATACAAAGTTAAATATATTTTATAGCCAATTGATAAATCTCAAACAAAAGGTTTCAATGGTGGAGCACATTGAGGACTTCCAAAAATTGAATATAAGGGCAACTAGTATTTCCTAGGAACGCAGGATCGATGTCTTTATACAGAATTTAAAGGATAACATCGAACATTAATTTCGCGTTTGGGAACCTGATTCATTAGATAAGCCATTGGGGTTGGCAAGAAAATTTGAAAGTAAAATTATGGCGACAAGGAAGCCTACCACTCACATCTATAAATATGGAAGTGTTGCTACTCCTAGATTTTCACAACCTACAAGGTTGACACCACAACAATTGGAAGAAAAAAGTGAAAAATGGCTTTCCTATAGTTGTGATAGAAAATACACTAAAGGTCATAAGTGTGCTTAGAATAAATTATTTTACATAAATTGTGAAGAGGAGGAAGAAAATTAACAAGAAACTTCAAAAGAAGAGAATATACACCAGGAACCAGCCCTAGAAGAAGAAGAAATGAGTCCAACTATATCGTGTAATGCATTGATAGGAATTACCATTCCTCAAACTCTCAAGATAGAAGGACATATCAAGAAGAAAAATGTAATAGTGTTGATTGATTCGGGTAGTACCCATAATTTTACTCATTGTAAGATAGCCAAGGAATTGAATTATTTCCTATACCCAACACCAGAATGTCAAGTGATGGTTTCAAATGGAGGAAATATAAATTTCTCTGGAAAATGCCATAATATCAAGCTAATCATAGGGGAATATGTATTGAATACTCCAATTCTTTCCATTCCAATGGGAGGTGTTGATGTTGTACTAGGAGTATAATGGTTACAAACTTTGGGGACAATAGCTTTTAATTTTCAAGAAATTTTCTTGAAATTTTTTTCGGAAGGAAAGGAAATCGAATTACGGGGGATCTAGGGAAGCATGAAATAGAATAATCTCTAATTTCATGACAAAGCTTCTAAAGAAATAACAACAAGTCATAATTGTACACTTATGCTCACTAGAAGTTCCAACATCAAAATAATCTATTTCTCTAGATCTCCAAAAAGTTGTGGACAATCATAACAAGGTGTTTGAAACTCCCAAAGGACTCCCACCTATTTGTGATCATGATCATGCTATTCATTTGATTCCAGGAAGTGTTCCTCCAAACATCAGGCCTTATAGATATCCTTATGTCCAAAAGAGAGAAATTGAATGTATGATTGCAGAAATGTTAGAGGTTGGTATAATTCAACCTAGTCAAAGTTCTTTCTCTACTCCAATAGTATTGGTGCACAAGAAGGATGGATCATGGCACATGTGTCCGGATTATAGGGATCTCAATAAGCTCACTATTAAAGATAAATTTCCCATTCCTATGATTGATGAATTATAGGATGAATTACATGGAGCAATTTATTTTACGAAGTTGGATCCTCGTTCAGGATATCATCAAATTAGAATGAAGACTGAAGATATTATGAAAACAACATTTTGAACTCATGAGGGTCATTATGAATTTTTGGTCATGCCTTTTGACCTTACCAATGCACCTTCTACATTTCAAGGGTTGATGAATTCCATTTTCAAACCCTTCCTTATAAAATTTGTTCTATTATTTTTTGATGACATACTAATCTACAATAGGTCTTGGAAGGATCATGTTCAACATGTTGAGAGGGTGCTCAAACTATTGCAGGAGAAAAAATTATATGCAAAAACATCCAAATGTTTCTTTGGAGTACAAGAGGTGGAATATCTAGGTCATATTGTATCTCACGAGGGTGTTAAGGTACACCCTAACAAATTTAAAGCTATTAAGGAATGGAAAGACCCCCCAACCATAAAGTAGTTGTGAGGACTTCTTGGGTTAATAGGGTATTATCGCAATTTTTTTAAGAATTATGGGAGAATAGCAGCACCTCTAACAACATTATTGAGGAAAGATTCATTTTCATGGACTCCTGAAGCAACTAAGGCCTTTGAACATCTTAAAGAGGCAATGTGCCTAGCACCAGTCTTAGCTACGCCAGACTTCACAAAAACCTTTTTTATGGAATGTAATGCCTCAGGAAATGGAATTGGTGTTGTTTTAATACAAGAAGGAAGACCCATTTCTTTTGAAAGTCGTCCAATCAAAGGAAAGTATTTATAGAAATCTATTTATGACAAGGAAATGTTGGCAGTACTACATGCACTAAAGAAATTGAGACCTTACGTAATGGGAAGACACTTCAAGGTAAAAAATTATCATGAAAGTCTTAAACACATTTTGGAACAAAGAATATCTTCAGAAGAGTAGCAAAAATGGGTCACAAATATGTTAGGTTATGACTTGGAAATAATCTACAAAAAAGTGAAGCTAAATGCTGTTGCAAATGCACTCTCAAGAAAGGATGAAGAGGTGGAAGCATTGATTTGTGCTATTTCTATTATCCAACCAAATTATGGATACTCATGCAAACATTGGACAAAGAAGTATGGACACTCATGCAAAATTTGCAACAAGATCCTAGTACATATGATACATTTAGTTGGAAAAATGATTCCTTATGGTACAAAGATTGCTTATATTTTTGCAAGGATTCCCAACTAAAATAAAAGATTCTCTTTGAATTGTACACTTCTCCTTTAGGAGGACACTCAGGATTTTTAAAAAATTACCACATGGTGAAGAAAGTTTTTTTTTGGATGGCCTTAAATCTGATATTCAAAAGTTTATGGTAGAACGTTTGGTTTTCCACTAAATAAAGTTGAGATAATTAAGACCCCGAGTCTTCTACAACCTTTATCCATTCCAAGTCAATGTTGGGAGGTGATTTCAATGAATTTTATCATAGGTTTACGTAAGTCGGAAGAAAAGAGTGTCATCATGGTGGTAGTTGATAGACTTACCATGTATTCACACCTTTTTGCATTATCTCATCCATTTAAAGCAAGTACAGTTCCTAGTGCATTTATGGAAACAATTAAAAATCTACATGGAAACCCAAAGATTATTGTAAGTGACAGAGATCCCATTTTTACTGGAAATTTTTGGACGGAATTATTTTCTTGTTTGGGTACTCAACTAGCTCATAGCTCATCTTATCATCCTCAATCCGATGGTGAAACTGAGATAGTGAATAAATGTTTGAAAGGATATCTTAGTTGTTTTGTATATGATAAGAAAACACAATGGGTCAGGTGGTTACCTCGCACTGAATGGTGGTATAACACTTCCTTCCATACTGCAGAAAAAATGACCCCATTTATGGCACTTTATGGAAACCATAAACTGTTCATCACACATTCTTTAAGAGAAAATTCTAAGGTTCAAGCAGTCGAAGATCACATCAAGCATCAACAAGAAGTTCTTCAACTCTTAAAGGATAACCTAAATTTGGCTCAAAATCGAATGGAACAACAAGCATATCAACATCGCAGCGAGAGAAGTTTTGATGCAGGAGACTAGGTATTGTTACGGCTACAACCATATGAACAAATGTCCCTCAAGCAAGATAAGAAGGATACTAAATTATCGCCAAAGTACTATGGTCCTTACAAGGTGCTGCAAAATATTGGTACTATAGCATACAAACTGGAGCTTCCTGCTTCTTTTCAAGTGCATCCATTTTTCCATGTTTCATGCTTAAAGAAGGTTATAGGCGGGGGAATTCCAGTTTAAACAATATTTCTAGAACTTGACGAGGAAGGAAAAATCATATTGCAACCTGAAGCAGTCATGGAAACAAGAACTCACCAGCTACGAAATCGATCAATTTCAGAGTATCTCATCAAATGGAAGAAGTTACCCACTGAAGGTTCTACATGGTAGGATGATACTTTTATACAGAAGCATCTAGAGCTACTCAAGCGTCAAGGACAACACTTTTTTGAAGGAGAGGGGCATTTTAGGTCCCTATATTACTATTATAGTCGCTTATTGTTGTTAGTGTAACCCCCTTATTGTTATTGTTGTACCCTTGTAACCCCAATATTGTTATTATTGTGCCCTTACATTATTATTGTTAGGTCGGCTAGGATTATATTGTGGCCCCATGGAATCCTATATATGGAAGGAGGTTTTTTCATTTGTATCAAATACGAATTGTTCATTTATGTAATGTAAAGGAGGTTTCCCCCTCGAAGTGGTTTATTTCTAAGGTGTTGATCTCTCTTTTCTTCTATTTTTGGAGCTAGTTTCATAATAGTTACACCCATAAAGACTATATGAAATCATCTTGTGTCTCATGCACACATATGAGAATAAAACTGCGCCTTCTTGTCCTCCTTTTGAAAGAACACCGTTGGGATAGCTCACTTGTAAAAACATGTAAACATGTTATATAAAATATTATGAGGTCATTGATTCAATTCCTTGATTAACTCATCTCCACTTTAGAGGAATGTAGGGTGCACCTAGTGGTTACATGAAAATATGCATAAATTTATCATATAAGAACAAGAGAACCACAATTTCTAATTCCACTAGTCACAAAAGAAATATAAATGTTACAAGTAACAAACCTAGTTTCCAATTGCACTAGTCACAAAAGAAATGGATATGTTACAGGTATCTATTTGTTACTACGTTGAATAATTTTCAATACACATTACTAATTAAAAAAAATAGTATTGAATAACCTGGACATCACCATCTTTCCATTAAAAATTATTTTGATAAAAATGCTCTTAAAACATAATTTAAACCATTTACACATTACAATTGAAATTAGCAGAATATTATCACTGTTCCCTTAATATTTAATGTAGAGAAGTCTCTAAAGCATAATTTCAATGGTTTACACTGCACCATTGCCTATTAATTTAGATGCTACTGTTCTACCACTAACTATTTGTGGTCACGTTCTATGCATTGATTTTCTCTAATTTATTAAATTCAAATAAAAATCATATTAGAATTGAGATTATATATCAAACATTTTCCCAGCATTTCTAATGCCATTTGGATTGGCATGCTCTATGCAATGCTTAAATTTTGAGAATGTGGTATGATTTTCACAGGAAGGACATGCTTATTTTTCATATGGTTCTTTGGTTCTTGTCTCCTCTAGTTATGTGCACAAAAAATTTCTTTAAGCAGTGCCTATACTAATAACAGGCCCTTCAAAATTTTCAAATAATGTGTTACATGTGATGCTTACGCCCTCTTTTCAGCATTTCCATCTACTACTAATAATGGACCCTTTAAAATGTCAAATAATGTGTTACATGTGATGCCTGGGCCCTTGCTTCCCAATGCCCTATAATTTTCCCCTTTCATGTCCACTTTACACAATGTCATTACCCACAGTCACCAAAATGGAAAAAGGAGTACCAGAGGAAAGGGAGGGTAGCCTGTTTTTCAAGACTCGACACTTTAACCTGAAATATTTATGCCTTTTGTTGTCCTTATAACTCAAGGGCAATAGTGGAGGTTGACGTCAAAAGTTATCTGAGATGCTAAGATTGGAGTAAGTGAAATTCTCAACTCGATTTCGCCTGACGTGGCTGGGGCCATAGATTTGTTCCAGCAATACATCAAATGATTAAACCCATTGTGGCTGTGATTTGGATCACTTTCATTATCTTAATCCACAAATGAAAAGATGTATTGGCTCATGCGTTTTCATCAGAAAAAAATGCACAGAAACATATGCTCCACATTATTACAAGGCCAAGCCAGACACCAAATTGGTGTATGAGCACCCGTTGTTTGTGGGACAAGGGACACATATGCTAAGGCTAGAAACACAAACATACTCTACCCCTCTTTGGTTTTGAACCTGTGATCTCCTAGGAGGAAACACATGCTCTTAACAATTAGGCCCACTCAAGCTGTAGGGGTTGTAAATGCGTGTAAATATTAAAGGTCCACTAAATATGAGAAAGTTGTCCACCAATATAGGCATAAATTCATCATAAACATCAAATCACTTACCCCTACTATATATTTCATTTCCCATAGTAAAATAAATCATTAAAATAACAAAATTATAGTTTTATTTTAAATTATTGTTTTACTAATTATAAAAAATTAATGTATGGGTTAAAGATTTATACATTTTAAAAACATATAACTATGAAGATTTACTCCACTTTATCATGGAAATTATTAACATTTAAAGATATTTTGCTAGAATACCATGAACTAATACCATGGCATTTTCCAAAACTACTTTGAATATTGTAATATACTCTATGAGGGTTAAATGGCTACTATCCATCACTCCACTTTACCATAGAAATTATTATCTTATAACTAGATTTTGTTACAATACCATGGCTATCAACACAACATATACGTAGTGTAATGATTATATTATAATTACCAAATAAAGAAATAATGCATTGATTCAATTTACTTTGTTATATTGTAATTTTGTTTTTATTTATAAAAGTGCAAACATTTTTTTTCCAAAATAAAAACCATTAAATATACATCACATTAAAATAAATTTAAATAATAATAAATGATGGTAATTCATATGTCAAAATATATAATTAATACAAATATGAAAACTTAATAAACTTAATTATTAAACATCTAATAATAATATACATATAACACTCATATGTATTTAACAATATAAAAGTAAAATAATGATTTATATTTGTAAGGATACAATTTTTTTTAAATTACATATTTAAATTCTAATAATAAATATATAAGAATTCCATAGTTACAAGAATTTTTATTTTCTAAGTTAGTTATCTATCTATATATAATCAATGTTATGCATATCACATTTAAAGAATTAAATAGAAAAATTATAAAACATGTAGCTATATGTATTACAATATTAATAAAATTTAAAATATGAATATCTATAGACACCTAAAATTTAAAAATAAATCATAACATAATTACTTTTTAAATGCATAAATCCATCTATTAAGTATTCAGAGGAATCAAATTTCTAAAGATGCAAAATTTTCATCAAGTTTTATACTCAAAATGCAATTTACAGATTGAGAGATTTGTTCCCTCTCAACTGTTAGTAGATCCAGAGTTAAGATAGACCTATGATGATGCTGATTAGTATGAAAGAGATAAGTAATTTCTTGATTTCTTAATATGGATTTGATGTACAACATGTTAAAATAATATTATTGATATTATATGATGTATAATTTATTTTATGTTCAATTGAAACATGATATATAAAACAAAAATAAAATAATAACAAAAAAATTAGTGTCATTCATAAATAAATTATTTTAATGTGCATATGGAATAACATATTTTCATGTGCCTTATAAGGGATGATATGCTAGAGTGAGGAGTGTGAGTGGGGAGTGGGGGTGCAGGTTTCCACCACCCCACCTAGAAAGTGAACCAATGGACAAGGAAACACACCCCTAGCATTGACAAATGCAGTCTTGTGTGGCCATTATGGAAAATCCTAAGGCACTAGTGAGGGGAAGGTGGAAGGGTGTTAGTGGTTTTATTGAGGAGATGAAGCATGTGGAGTGCATGGGAATCAAGCATACTTGTTTGAGGACTGATGCTTGGGGGTGTGTGGTGGTAGCTGTAGTGCTATATGATTTCTAATGTGTGTCATGGTTGCAGTCTGTGAAGGCAGAAACTCGCCTAGAGTGATCATCGGTTATAATCTATGGTGGTGAATGAAAAACGAGAGAGAAATCCGCCCAACAAAGGATTCACCAAGAAGTTATCAAAGTTGACATCCAAACTTGGTGGATTTAGTTGCCCATAGATAAAAATATCTAATTCCTTAACATTGGTTTTCCTCAATATAATCAGTTAACTTGCACAAGAGTGAACATGGAATTTAGGAAAGTAAGAAACATACATTTTATGCCATCCCACTCTTGGTATTTGTTAGAAATCCCCCCCTTTTTTTGCACATATCATGGAATTGGGCACTTACCTGGATAAAAAATCGGAGGTATTGATATTGGTTTTCATTATTTGATACAAGATTTGATTCTTTTTCCTATTATAATCTTGAATACTACTCTCCTTTTCTAAGATTATTGTTGTCATGCATGGAATTTATGGCGTCGTCTTTTCTAATGTCTATCTTGGGAATGATAAACTCATTGATGGAGGGAGTAACTATGAGATATTTCTAATGGTGCCACTTATCTCTCGAGCTTGCATCACCATATCCTTCTTGTCTTCCTGATGTTGGTTTCTATTTAGGTTATTTTTCCGGTTGGATCCTTTCTTTATCTGTGGATGCATGGTGATTTTTGTTCTAGAGTTTAATGAATTGTGACATTGCCTTAAGCAGTGTTGTTTTATCTCAAAAGTGGTTTTATGACCATGGTCCTCAGTCATATGGGTATTGGTTGCCTTCCTATTAGGGTTAAGGTCTATTGCATAGATCTATGAATGAAAGTGGCGAAGATATATGAAGTACTTTGGTTTTTTACTCCCCCATGGTTGGTTGTAGCGAAGTTCCTATACGTAGCCCCCTACCCCTTTCTTAGATGGGTCTTTATTTTATATAGGACATGATTCCCTTTTTTCTGCGGTCTACCTAGACTAGTGGAGTTGGGGTCCACTTTGGGGATTTTTGCTGGTTGGTCAATTATGTCGAGATATCAGGCTCAAGTTCAATGGGGTGAAGCCTCTTACCAAGAGAGGGCCCATCGAACACATACATGAATGTACCATCGTATCGAGAGGTTTTCTTCTCGATACCAAGAGCTAAATCCAGGCCATATACAGGATGACGGAAAATGAGGCCTTGTCTCTTAGGAACTCCCTCTTGGATACTGAGGTCTTGACTGAAGGGTGGACGAAATATCGAATACAAGCTATACAAGTGGATGGTTCAACCAGTACATGGAAATAATGGATCTGTACTAGAAAATGGAGTTTCTATTGGGAGAATTGTCTTGGATCATCATGAATCCTTCATGGATATCTCCAATATTTGGAGCATTTGCATAGGCAGTTTTTAGATATAGATCAAATTATGGAGCAGAACGAGCATCACCTAGGAATCCTTGTAGCAGTAGGAAGACCTCGACATGCTCCTCATGAACCAATTCAAGTTGCTAGCTCGAAATTGGACCCTTCATCGTGATGGTGACATGAATATGTTTAGTACTTTCCTTAGTTTAGTTACTTTTGTTAAAGGCCACTTAGGTAATTTTATCAATCTTAAGATGGACATTTTTTTTTATGAGCTTGCATCGGTCTATATTCTCTCTAAGGAGAATTTGTCTCCCTAAGAAGAATTTGTTTTTGGCTATGGTCTGGTCTTCCATGGGAGAGATCAACCAAAAAATTGTAATCCATGATTGAGTCTATTCCTCTTTTTTTCCCCGAAGAATTATACGATCAAATCCACCCAAAAAGATCACATTCCCTTAACATTAGCAAAGCCTAACCCTCAGAGCGTCAAGGATAATTCACCTCGAAACCTCCAATTAACAAGGTTCTTTAACGACAAGAAATCTACCACTTAAACTAACTCACATGACTTAAGCTAAATCTATTCTTGTTATTCAAAACTCGTATTTAATTGAAAATATTTCACTAAAATAAAATCTATTCATTACGAAAAAACATCATTTTCTTTATATTATAAAATTTTATATAAATAAAATACACAACCAAAAGACTATTATAAATAATATCTATTTAAGTTTCTCTTAAAATCCTAACGAGGGTTAAAATAATTGGCCATTGGAAATAACAAAATAATATTACCTTAATATTCTTAAAATAATCGTTCCTTGGGAATAGCAAATAATGTGACGTCAATGATTAATGCCTTCAAGTTTTATTAAATGACCAATCTGACATCCATACCAAAAAAATTGGACCTGCTATCAAGTATTTGAACGTCAAATTAAAAACAATATTTATTTTAAACATCACGGCAAATCAGAAAACCTCCGAATTGTACATCCAATTTCAACATTATTACCTACCATTTTGCATGAAAAATAGGTAGTGTAAAAAGAAAAACTTACAAATGTTTCTGGAAAATAATGGAAAATAATGGAAATTTCAGTAAGATTATTATAAAATTTGCTAGAAATTTTTGAAAATCTAAGTTATAGTTGTCAAACCACAAAATTTTAAGTATCTTTGATTCTTGATGATGCTGGATCTATTTCAACCATAAAAAAAATCATTCAAACACTCTTAACATTCTAAATTTTTGATTTTTTTTTACCAAATTCTAAAATGGAAAATATCATCCAAACTATTATATAAACACAATAAAAAAGTACCATGAAAATTAATAATTAAAAATTCCCTTCAAATGCATATAACTATAAATGAATTATTAACCATGAAATTTCTTTTGCACGATGTTAAATTCCGTGTATATATATATATAAAACTAACCAACTGTGACACTATAGAATAACGGAAGTGAAAATAATGGAATCCTGCTTATACCAGTGCCCCTGAACACTTTGACAGATGCTAGATGGTCTTCAAATATTCCCGCGTGCAGCATTTCCGTTGAAAACACTTGACTGCAATACATCTTAATTTTAACATAAATGCTAAAAATGACAAGGACATCACCATCTTTCCATTTAGATTTATTTTGATAAACTCTGCGAAAACATAATTTCAACGGTTTATACATCACCATTGTTCTCCTTATGAATTGAAATGACAAGGACGCTATCATCTTTCCCTTGAGATTTATTGTAATGAAGTCTCTAGATGATAATTTCAAATTTTTACACTTCACCATTGTCCTCATCAAATTATACTATGCATTTATTTTCTCTATTTTACTAAATTCAAATAAAAGTATATTACAATTGTCCATAGATATCGGCCCTTCCCCATCATTGTTAGGGCCATTTGGGTTGACATGCTCTAACAAGCTTTTAATGTTTGAGAATGAGTTTTGACATAACAAACACGCTTATTAGTCCCATCTTACGGCAAAGCATATGTCGATCCCTTGGCGTTTGACTCTATATTATTTTGAGTTGACTACTTGTGTTATAATGTATTTAAACAACGGTTTAAGATATATGAGCTGCAAAAAGAAAATTTATCCATTTTTTTGTTTTTGAATTCTTATTTCAGGTACATCTATGGATTTCATTAAAACTTAAGATAATAATTTTTCAATTTATTGAAATTGAGATAATGCTAGGTTGGAGTTGGCATGAGTTGAAAGACATTTAATGTTATTGTAATTCATTAAGCCCTCCCATCACTAATATTAAGTCCACTACCTTTTTTCACGTACACTTGTTAATACCTTCTGCAACAGTTGTACCACAATTGCGACAGCTCTATCATACATGCAACACTTATACCAGGCATGCAAGTGCCAGGGCTGTCAATGTTGGCTACAACCAGTTCTTTTGGTGAGTAATGATCCTATGTCTATTACGCCGCCTGGGTCCATTTCTGAGCAAGTTGGTCCTGCTCATTATCGCTGTTTTTACTTTTGGAACTTTTGGAATTGTGTTTTTACATGCAAACAAATTCTTCATAGAGGCCTATGAAGTTTCATATTAAATCATGTCCAAGTGTTGAGAGAAGCTCATGCATAGGTTGTCATCATAATGGGTGCAAGCCATAATAGTGATTACCTAACAAGGAGACAAGTGCTAGCGATCAATCATCACCAAACACTCCGACAAACACTCTTTCTTAGAATTAACTCATGAATGTCTATTCTACACCTCGTGATTTAGTTATTTTCGAGAAATGCAACTCTGATTGTCGAAGAAAACAATGTGATGAAGCCTCTAGAACCATTTTTGCACTCTATAATCTCCCAACGGGTTTGCTACTATACTGTTTTGGGACAGAGTACCCAAACAAAGTTGAGGGTGACTTTTCTTTATGAATTTCCCAATTGTTTGCAAGAAGAGGAACACCATGCTAGACAAGCAATAATAATCACTACACCCAGCAAAGTTAGATCATGCGCCAAACACATAGGGCTCTCAGGTTAGGCCGGTCAGGAAATGGAGGTATGATGCTTGAAAGTTCTTCATTGATTTCCTACAAATTCAACCGAGGCAACAATGCTTGGAATAGATTTCACCAGACCTCAACATTCATAGGTTATCTTCCATGTTCATGGTGGAACTTTGACACACCATCTGCCATGGACACTTGCACAAGACTCGTCTCTAATCCACTTCACCACTTATCTAATCCACCTACTTCATCTGCCCACTTTCTCCTAATCCACTAATTTTCTTTACAGTTTGATAGAAGTGGAGCAAAGCAAAGAACTTCCCCATTTTGTTGCCTTACTTGATGGTTTGGTTTGATAGTTCAATAAGAGTCTAACAAAGCAAAGAACTAGTGATGAGCCTATACCAAAGAATGAAAGAAACAACTTCTAAGAAGAAGAAATCATACAAGAGAAGAAATAAGACCCTATCAAACTGTTTCACAAGAGAAAATTTGGTAAGTTAATATAGTTCATATATTTTGAAATAGAAATTGATTTTGTAAATTAACATAATTTATAAATTCTGAGAAATTTATAAGTAAATTATGCATATGGAAATTGTTAAGTTAGGCATTGTTCATATATTTTCCTTCTAGTCTATACATATAATTCCTTTGCACAACAATTTATTATAATCTATTGATTCAAAGACAATAGTGAAGATATTGGTAAATTAGGCATAATTCATGTGTCTTCCATGTCATCTATAGATATAATTTAGATATTTGTGAATAAGTACATACAAATTGACACAAAAACAGGCACAAACAAGAACATGAATAGACTTCCGAAAATTTGAGATTAAGACAAAGACAAACCATTGAGCGAAAAATTTAGACATTGATATAACTTAGTGAGCGAATTAGATACAACAAATTTTTTTTTACCCCTGTAATGCAATAAATATCCATTCCCCAAGTGTTTGCATGTGGATTCCGAGTGCTCTACAAATGTTGTTGCAGAAAATTAGGTGATTGATTTTCCAGAACCAACATAATTGAAGCAGCTAATATGAGAGTCAAGTTTTGGTCTACCATATACGGATGGCGAAAGCATGTAATTCAAAATATAAGGAAAATGAGCTCATCTTCTTCAACTAGTTCTCCGTTGTCTATTATTTCAATTATCGGAGAAACGGGGTTGAGGAGCTTCCAACATCAAAAGGTGTTAAATTTTATTCATGAGAGTTTCAAATTGCATAAAATGGACTCTAGATCTAGATCATGAACAGGGTTCATGGCTAAAACTAGAGGCAAGAAGTACAATTAAAAAGACTTCCTAGAAAATTGATGAGGGATAAAACCACTCAGAAAGTATTACCAAAGATGGTACAAAATACCACCTGAAACAAATGAATTGCTCGGTAAAATAGGATGCATGCTATAGACTCGAGTGCGCATGTGGTGCATGCATGCAAGGCTACCCAAAATGTTTTTTAAACTTTTTTACCCAAAATAGTCTTTTACTTTCTTTTTTATATATATATTTTATTTCAATATGGTTATACATTTTATTGTTCTATCTAAATAAATAAGTAATTGAAATGAAAATTAGATGTAAATTTATATAAAAATAATATATATATAAATAAGTAATTAAAAATTATGGATGCAAACTAGTTGCATGCAAGGCAAGGGTCTATGCCACTATCCCTCAAGCTATCTTCAAAATGTGAAGCTTGTATTTTCACCTTTGCCATATATGTCAATGATTTAAGAATGTAAGCCCTATGTCCATTTCCACGATTATGTGATCATTGATGATCCTTCAAGGTGTCCCCACTATGTCAAGTTTGTATTTGCATCTTTGCTATATTTCTAAGTGCTTAAATAGTGTAAGCCCTCTATATCACGAGGTAACATTAAATGTCGGATTTATGAGTTCTCGCTTTATTTAATTCCATCCGTAATTCTTGAGCCATTTCAACACAAACTTCCATCTGTTTGAATCTTCTGGACAGTAAACATTGTCATTAAATGCTTGGAAGGGATTCCTAGAAGATAAATTCACACAATTGCACAATGAGAGAAATATTGAATTCATGGTTGATGTGTCTCTCCTTTGAAGATGTTGAGAAACTTCTAGCCAATTTATCCAAAACCCTTTATGTTTTAATTCCTGACTAATTTTCCCTATTTTCTATTAGACCTATTTGGAGGTTTGGGGTGTGGAGATTTCATTTATATTTATTTTTAACATTTTATTTCATATTTATTTTGTTAAATCAATAGATATATGAATATTGTATATATATATATATATATATATATATGAAATTTGTTTATATCTGTTGCAGAGATAAACAACCGATTGACTTCGAGAAAGTAGATTCCCATGTCCATGAGTTCAAGGGTAGTAGTCCTAGTTGATTTCAATAACATGATGGTTGCATTGGCATTGCTAATTTTTATGTTGATATTTGAGTTCCATGTTAATCTCACATGGATTTGAAGTGAATGAGGTACAAAATTATTTTTTCACATTACAACTTTTGTTATATCGATTAGTTGTAATATTGCATCATACACAATATATCGGGTGCTGTTACTCACATTTTTTTTCGACTTCATAGTATTAGTCTTTCAGTAGTATGTGTGTTTCGAAAATTTTCAAGTTCGTTTTTCTCAATTATGAGGAAGAAAGTGATCAAACTCTTCACACTTTTCATTATTTTACCATTTTTATTCAGTTCGGGGATAAAACATAGCTACATGCTTCTAAGAAATGTGTGTTTCCATGGTGGCTTGGGATGGCAACTTCTACCATCATGGTCTCAGTCCTTATAGTTTTCATGGCAGTCCTCATGATCTTGGGTGCTTCCCAAATCACCCTCCATGAAGAGTCCAACAAAGAAGATTGAAAGGGTTATTTCTATGCATCAGGAAAATTGAAAAATACCTTGATCACTGTGGGGCTTGGATAAATAGTTTATCAATACTTCTTCTTCCTTTATTGTTTTTTCCAGTAGGAGCCTTACTTTCAGTATAGAAAACTGGATATGTTTTTTGTTTTACAATCGTATATTTCTAATTTTTGGATGCAAAAGAGCTATTTTTATAATGATGGAAAGGGGTCAATTTTACTAGTACTCAGGGGCTTGCTTGCTGCTATTTTATTTGTATATTATTTATTTTAACTTTTCACTTTGTAGATATGATACCTGACAAATTAGATCTTAGTGAACCATCTTTTGCTGAACCCACCTCGTATTTTTAAGTTTTTTCTATTCCTAGAGACCGAGAGAATTAAGTCATTCATTTATGCTTTCCCTGTTTTTTAGAAGTATTTTTTGGGTTCTAGTAAATTTCCATTCACTGCTTCTCATAACACATGGTAGCATGTAGTTTTTCTGCCAAAAATCCCCTTAATATTAGTATGATGAAGCCATTTTTGTTGTAAAAAATAATTTCTTAATTTGGTGCTCAAAGGCATCTAAGTTACTTCAATGAAGAAAATATAATATATATGGATAAAAATTTTAGACTGGGTTTTCTCACTCCCTATTTTTAGTCTCCTTATTGTTGATTTCTGTTGCAAATTAGCACTAAGCATGGTTTGCTATTCAATAATATTTATTGGCCAAGATGATTTAGGAACTCGCATTCCATGTTTTGAATGGACAACATAGCAGCACATATAGTGAAAAATGAATGTATACCATTCTGTGCATTTTGTGAAAAAAGTAACAAACAAGGGTACCAACATTTTCCTCGCATATGGTGGTTGGAGCATTTCTAAAAATTAATATTGTATATTTTATAGTATTCCATGTTTGATTGATATTTCTTTTGGTATGAACTTAATTCAGATAATAGTGGGGAATCCAATTTCATGTCAGATATTAAAAAAAATTTGATATTTAGCCCATTTCATATACAATCAATTTTGATCAATCTAACTTAATTGTAGTACTTTGTTTTCCTTTTGCAGTGGTCTCCAATGTTTGGAGCAACTGAAACCGAAGTATTACAATTTTAAGAGAAAGCTTGAGACTCTATTTCACGTAACCATATTTCTCCTCACAATGGCTAGTAAGAATGAAATAACCATATATAATACCTTTTATGGTACAACATCTAATGAATAATTTTAGAGACTTGATCCAAGGTCGACAAAAAGCTGTAGAAGTTGCATACATGTATTTTATTCATGTAAGAAATGCAATACATATGTAATGCTACACACAATGCTTGATAAAACTTGAGATTGTACTATAATGCACTTTTTCCTAACAGAATAATTTGTCTTATAGTGCAACTCGAACATCAGATTCTAGAGGTTGGTGGAACTATTTCTATGTCAGAGTCAGGCTTTAGAGATTGACATCTCTAGCTGGACCACTATAGGCAATTTGTAAGTGTCTAGACATAGGAGAAGTTGTAATATGAAGCTTAATGTGTTCCTTCTACTTAGCCTAACTAGCATTTTACCCATTATATTATGATTCCGTTGTTGTAATTGTTGCATTGTCATCTAGTCATACCCAAAGGCTCTAACTATTTGGTAGTATAAGATAGAAATTTCTCCAGTATTTCATACTTTAAATTTTTTTCTATACTAAATAATTCATTTATAATTCGTTTTAATAAATTTGGTTATTGAGAGGAAGTATCATTCACTAAACTCACAGAGGGGGTTGTTCTTCTAATGGTAAAGGAGCTTGTGTTTACAATTGTGATAGGCGTACAATCTATCACAGTATTTGATTTAGCTACTATAATACCCTAAATATGATTTTGCCCTTATTTGCAAAAGGGATAAACCAAAAACAATATTCTATGTATTAAACTAAAAAATATGTTTTTTCCGTTATTTGCAAAATGGATAATCTAAAAACAATAATGAATTTGAAGATATTATCCCCATAATTGTTAATAAAAAACACAATTCAAAACATAATAAAACATAAATATGCAAGAAAAAAAAAATCTATTTACATATATCACATTTGGTGTTTATGCTGATTACGCACATGAAAAAGGAAATTACAAAGTTCTTATTAAATATAATTATATGCATAAATTTTTGTTAACAATTCATATTCTCCATCTCTTTTACATATTCAAATGAAAAGCAAAATTAGGAAAATCTTACTCAATATAATTATCTTCATAAAATTTCCTTAACTAAAGAAATATAAAATAATGTAAAGAAAAATATAATAGCTATAATATAAAATAATGTAATGAAAGATATAATAGTTATATATGATTGAGTAGCAGCTAGCTATTGGTTTGGTAGAAAACATTAAAATAAGCAGCAACATTGGTAATTACAAAAGGGAAATTAAAAATATATTTTCTAATGTGCAGCTTACTTATCTTCAATAAAAACATTAACATATATTATTAATAAAAATTGATAAATTCAAAGTAATTAAAATATACATTAAATACTTATAACTAAATCCCATAAATTAAGATACTACTCTAATACCAGCAAACATTAATATATTTAGTGCATTAAGATATTTTACATGTACCTACAAGCATCTCACAGACACTTTTCTATCCGGCAAGGACTACCACTGCCTACAGTTATTGCTTAACCTATGGTTCTTTTGTTCTCCCCTCTACAAATCAAAATCAAGACAAACTGTCAATAATGATATTAGAATCTCGTTCATACAAAATGAGAACGAATGTAAGATGTCCACTGACTATGTGCACAAATCATTTCCTTTCACCGCTGCCATTTGCTAATAATAATAACCACTTCCATTTGTTAATAATAATAATAAGCACTTTGAAAATGTCAAATAATGTGTTACATGTGATGCCTGGGCCCTTGCTTCTCACTGCCCTATAATTTTTACATTTCCTGACCACTTTATATAAAGTCACTCCTCACCGTCACCAAAATGGAAAAAAGGAATACCAGAGAAAAGAAAGGGTCGCGGTTTTGCAAGACTCGGCCCGGGAAACTCAAATAATTATGCGTTCCACTGTCCTAAAAAGTTAAGGGCAACGGGGATCGTTTAATAGGCTTGAGAGTGCAGGGTGACAACAAAAGTTATTTGAGATGTGGTGTTCCAAGTAAGTGAAATGCACGAGTAGATTGACCAAATGAATGGCGTATTTGTAAGTTGGAGCACTGTTAACAAATAGGTCGGGGGTTTGACTTTGGTAAAACCATAGAACTTTTTCGCTGACGGATTATAAGTTGAACTGGTACATCTAATATAAATCAGTTTCTTGCTTAAAAAAAAAAAATTGCTAGACGTGGATGGGGCCATAGATTTTTTGAACCAACGTATCAAATGATTAATGTCATTGTCGCTATCATTTGAATCACTTTCATTATCCACATTCACAAATGACACATATGCTCCACAGAAGAATATTTTATTTTAATTGAAGACACACTCAGTCTCATAAGCAATATTCTACTCAGCCCCGCATCACTTTCTCTTCCATTGTTATATATAAATGTAATTGATACAGAAATGAACATCCTCCACAACACCTTTCATGATTAATAATTCATTTATAACTATACACATTTAAAAGCTAATTCTAATCATTACTTTTCAAGTGAACTTGGTGATCTTTTTATCTCTAAAATTTAATCTAATGTCAAATAATTCATTATTGATTTAGAATAATACAATTTTAAGCCTAAGGACAATGACTTTAATTTCGAAGAAACATCGAAATAATAATGAAATTCAAATGCTGATTTTTCAAATTGGGTTTCATTGCTAAAAAAGGTCTTGTGCATTGATTCTTCCATTTCTTCTCCTCTCTAAAAGCATCGAGATGGATGAAAAAAATAGAATTATCTAATCTGAATCAATTGTGCTTATTAATCTATTAACGAGTGTTGGAGCAAGGTTCCCTTGGAGCAATTTTAGAACATTTTTTTGTAATATTTTGTAATAATTTAGTCTAGCGCAGGGGCTTTGGGGCTGGTCAAAGCCCCAACAAATTGTAATGGATCAAGGGGTAGACCAAGAGTATGCAAACCACGGTTTGCGGACCATAGAATAGCGCAGGATAAGATGTTAGAAATAGATCGATAAATCGAGGCTAGAGAGACTAAGTCTTGTATCATGCCTGGATACGAATTTGTGGATCTTTTGTGTCGATTGTCTCGGTAAGGGCTCCTGTTGGGTGTGTGCGCGAAGATCCTGAGTCCTGCTGTGTGTGGACCCCGCTCGCTGTCTGCGCAGGCTAGTAAATAGAGTTTGTAAGTTGGATCTGGATATTAATGAATGAGAAGACTCTTTTGTGATAAGTTGAGTACCTCTGTGTTATGATTATTGGTTGCGCTCTGTATTATTTCTGACTTTATATCTATTTGCTGGAAACTAATGATTTAATGATGCACACATGGATGCAATACTGTAAAATGGGATGAATGCTTAGATCGGGTTAGACTTAGTTACTTTTCTATCTAATGATTTATGAGTTTCACTAAAGATATTCCACCGATGTACTGTTAGGAGTTTATGGGTTAGGGTTTCTCTAGCGTAGGTCTGTTAGATCTGAAAGGACCCACTTCAAGTAACTTTCTCTCTCTCACGGTGCAGAAACCCGATTCCAGCACCCTCCCATACTAATTCAGGTGACACCTTGACCTGCGTAAGTAGGCCATTTCCGAAAGGGCCTGTCGTACGGGGGTTTGTTGTCAAACCTTAAAACTGAACCTGGGTCAAGACCCCACAAGCCAACAATGGTTCCATTGCTAGGACTAGGAGCATTTTGAGAGAGAGATCGGGTAATGCCACAGGGTCATTGGCAGTCGTTGAAGCCTGAATCTGAGGACTGGTTCGAAAAAAAGATTCAGGAGTTTGCCCTAAAATAAAATATATGTAAGAATCTATCTATCGAAGAATGTAAGAACAAGTACATATTTACATAAGTGCACGAAATATTCTTCATATCCTTTGCACACAAAATACAGGAGTGGCTGGAAAGATTGGCAGAGTTCCAGACCCCTTGGAAAGATGATCAGATCACGCAGTGGACCCCTGAGTTAATTCAACAGTTAGAGAATACTGATAACAAGATCACCAGGATTGTGGACCACTGGGTTGATATTATTTAGGGAGGTTTGTAATGGAGATCACAGTTGGTCAATTCGTGTCTTATTCGGAAGAAGGAAAAGGATCTTCAAAGGATTTAGAGATAAGTTCATGTAAACCCTGCCATTATTGATTAAGATGCTATTGTGTGAAAAGGGTGTCTTGTGCAGCCACACTGAGTGAATGACCACTGACCAGAGTGGAAGCATGACACGAAGCGCTAAATACTACCGTGTTAATGAAGAAGGAGATAGATCGGTATACAATCCTTTAAGGGAATCAACTGATCTTAACTAGGGTGGGGCTATGTAAGTTAGAACTATCCCCCTAGCTACGCCAACGTCGAACCCATGCAAGGGTAAGAATTCTCCTACCCCACTCCTGCCACCGCCTGTGGACGATATGGCCATGCACATGAAACTGCCTACCTTTAAGGATGCGGGGGATGAGGATATGGATCGATTTTGGTCTGTAGCAGAGTCTGTCTAGATTGTGCAGAAGAATAATTTATGATGTTGTCAAAAGAGCACAATTGTCCATATATTTTGAAGGAAGGGCTCTGGATTAGTTTCAGGGATATATTGGTCGACATGCGAACCCATCAATACAAAAAAATAAGGATGCACTGAAGTAGCAGTTTCGGAAGCCTAAATCGTACTCTCAATGTGTGGTCGAATTATAGGATATCAAAATGGGACCTACAAAGTCCTTTTGGGAAGCTGACAAATGACTGAAGAAGGTCATCAGTGATGGGGAATTTTTCTATGAGGACAAACAACACAAGGAATGGTTTATCACCACGTTGTTACCACATTAGCACAGACCTGTGGGACAACAGAAGATCGAATCCTAGGAAGAAGTCCTAGAGATTTCCATGAAGTTAGAAGCTGCACCAAGAGATGATATTCAATTTGTGGCACTACAGATCCAGAGCCAGCTAGAGGTGATGCACTTAGAAATTCATAACTTTAGAAGGGATCAAGGTAAAGAGGCTAGCCCGGATGTCTGGTTCATACGCTGCAGGGTGTCGGGCCACACTAAGGATCAGTGCCTTTTGTTATCAGATCATATAAAGGCTCGGGGGCAAAGTCCTCTACGCCGTAGAGAAATGGCTAGACCCAATACCCCCATGCTTTGATGCTTTGACTTTCGGGTAGCAGGAAGACATGATACGTAATGCTGCCCATGATTGGGTGCTTATGTTCTAGAGCCGAAACAACAGTGGTGTAGATTATGCTCGTCTGTGGGTAACGACGAACAAAAATGCCAAACAGTCGACCTGATGGTAGATAGGGGAAACCTATACAGGGTCCAGGCTGACCCCTCATCACCACTATCTCTCTTTGGGCGAGAAGGATCCCCCACAAGAGGAAGTGGAGGAGGGAGAGGTGGAAGTGCAGGTCGAGGATGAGGGAAACTGATTGTCTACAACTGTGGGGACGTGAGACATTATGCAAGAGACTGCCCGAACCCTACGCACCAATCCTGTAGATATTGTAGGCAGTTCCACCATGTCTCATAGGAAAAATGCAGGAGAAACATCAAACACCCACGCAGAGTGTACAACAAGTTAAGGTAGAACCACGAGATGCTGGGCCAAGTATCAATGTGATCATGCGCAGTGGAATTTCCACCAGAGGGGCTCAGGAAAAAGCTGCGGCTGAGCCACTGATCAGGAGGGCTGCTGAGAAAAAGGAAAGCCTAGATTTGAAAACGGAGAAATAAACCTTCATGGACACTCAGAGGGAGATGGCCAAAGATGAATAATCTACCTCAAAGAGTGTTATAGATCCAAAATTAGATGAAACAGTTAATCCATTTCTTCAGGCATGTATGAAGCTGCTGCGCAACCATAACGCAGTAGAGAATTTCCAAGCATTAATAGATAGGTGCACAGAAAAGGTTGCCTCACAAACAAAGATTAAAACTTTGAACAAGTTGTACAAAAACGAAAAAAGGACTGGGAGGGAAATGCGTACGACCTCACAAAATTGAGACTATTAAATGTACCAAGTCATCCTTGACATAGGATCGGATGCAAATGTCCTGCGCAAGCAAACCTGGAAAAGGATGGGAAAACATAATTTGGAGTGGTCCACTATTCAATTATGGATGGCTAGTAAAAATATCATCCCACTAGGGCGACTGCCGAAGGTTGTGGTAGACATTACAAGTGTTAAATTTTACACTGATTTTGAAGTAATCCAGGTTGTGGATGACGCAAACCCTTACACTGCGCTATTAGGCCTGGATTGGGCTATTGAAATGGGAGGTATCATTAATTTGAAAAGGAGAAGTCTAATCTTTTAAAATGAAGGTACAGGCGTAATAGTCCCCCTGGATCCAGTAGAAGGTGAGCGATATACTGAATCAGTACATGAGGAGGAGGATGTTAATCACATCTACAAACTGACAACCCAAGATGATGAATAGATCAACCCCATGGCTGATGGCATGTTATGCTGGTAAAAAGACAACGAATGCCTCTCAGACTCAGATGGAGAGATAGAAAATTGGCAGAACCGTTTGCATGATGTATTTGCGCTGCGGTGCCTTATCATCACAAAGAGCTTCCGATCCATCTCCTCAGAGGTAAGAAAACTACCCTACTTTGATGGTTCTAGTAGTGTTAAGGAATTTCTTAAAGCAATTGAAGTGGATGTCCCCGAAGAGAAGGGGTTTTGGGCCCTTGACTTGGCTATGTGCGCAAACCCCGCATGATGGTGGGAAACCCATAAGGAATTTTTTCAGGACTTAGGGGAATGCCAAAAGATGATGAGCCTACGATTTGACCCTCCTATCAACCCACCCATGGAACTCTTCTCCGGTCGAGGGGATCCACACAAGCACTTGCGTCTCTGGATGGAAGTATGGAATGAAAACACATGAAACAAATGGGTCCATATGTTTATTCATGCTTTAGGATCAATCCCCACCACCTGGTATTTGGATGCAGAGCTTCACCAGCACACTTTCCACTAGGGTACAATGGTTGAAGATTTCATGATGACGTTTTGTCTAGTAGGAGGAACTGAGAAACTCAATAAATCCATGCAAGATATAGATGCTCCAATATTTGATGAGTCCTTTTATAAGCAAGAATATACTGCACAAGCTTAGGATGCGTAGACACAAGATATTATCAACTCTTGAAATTTGTCAGTAGAAGACTGCAATGAAGACCCTACTCATGTTGTGACTCGGGACGAGTTACATGATTCTGTTGGAGGCCCGTTGGAGCAGGGTCCCCTCACAGCAATTGTAGAATATTTTTTGTAATATTTTGTAATAATCTAGTCTAGCGCAGGGGCTTTGGCCCGGGTCAAAGCCCCAATGAATTGTAATGGGTCAAGGGGTAGACAAAGAGTCTGCAAACCATGGTTTGCAGACCATAGAGTAGCGCAGAATAAGATGTTATAAATAGATGAATAAATCGATTCTAGAGAGACTAAGTTTTGGATCACGCTTGGATATGAATTTGTGGATCTTTTCTATTGATTGTCTCAGTAAGGGCTCTTATTGGTTGTGTGTGTGCAAAACCTAACTCCTACTGTGTGCGGACACTGCTAGTTGTGTGTGTAGGCTAGTAAATAGAGTCTGTAAGTTGGATTTGGATATTAATGAATGAGAAGACTATTTTGTGATAAGTTGAGTACTTTTTTGTTGTGATTATTGGCTGCGCTCTTTGTTATTTCTGAAGTTATATGTGTTTGTTGGAAACTAATGATTTACTGATGCACACGTGGATGTGATACCATAAAAGGGGATGAATACATAGATCTGGTTAGAGTTAGTCACTTTTCTATCTAATGATTTATGAGCTTTGTTGAAGATATTCCGCCGATAAACTATTAAGGGTTCCTAGGTTAAGGCTTCTCTACCGCAGGCCTATTAGATCTGAAAGGACCCACTTCAAGTAACTTTCTCTCTCTCAGGTTGCGAAAACCTCGTTCCAGCACCCTCCCATATTACTTCGGGTGAGACCTTGACTTGTGAAAGTAGGCCATTGCCAAAAGAGCCAGTAGTACAGGGGTTTGTTGGCAAACCTTAGTACCGAACCTGGGTCGAGGCCCTTCAAGCCAACAAGGAGTTATAAAGTGATAAGGCTTTCACCATTAGGAAAGGTTTAGTTTCCATGAGGATGTAACCTAGACTCATGGGGGAACCTTGATGTAGTGGTTGAACTTGTGGTTACACCCATAAAGACAATATTAAATCATCTTGTGACTCATGCAAAAATATAAGAATAAAACCCCACCCTCATGTCCCTCTTTTAAAAGAACACCTTTGGGATAGCTCACTTGGAAAAGCATGTAAATATGTTATATAAAATATTATGAGATCATTGGTTCAATCCCTTAATGAACTCATCTCCACTTTAGAGGAATGCAGAGTGCACCTAGTGATTACATTGACTGACAATAGGCATAACTTTATCATATAGCAAAATAAATAGAAATATTACAAGTATCTATTTGTTACTTGGTTGAATAATTTTCAATATACATTAGTAATTTACATATATAGTATTAAATTACAAATATATATTGAAAACGTGGACATCATCATCTTTCCATCAATTTTTTTTAAGATAAAAACGCTCTTAAAACATAATTTCAACCGTTATCACATCACAATTGAAATTGCAAGAAGATTATCATGGTTCCTTTAAGATTTATTGTAGAGAAGTCTCTAAAGCATAATTTCAATGGTTTACACTTCATTGTCCTCGTGAATTTAGATAATACTGTTCTACCACTAATTGTTAGTGGTTAGGTTCTATGAATTTATTTTATCTAATTTATTAAACTCAAATAAAAGTCATATTACAATAGAGATGTGATATCGAACGTTTTCCCGGCATTGTTAAGGCCATTTGGGTTGACATTCTCTATGCAACGTTTAAAGTTTGGGAATGTGGTGTGCTTTTCACAGGACAGACAGGCTGATTTAGCATATGGTTTTTTGGTTATTCTCTCCTCTAGTTATGTGCACAAATAATTTCTTTAAGCAGTGAGGCCCTTCAAATAATGTATTACATGTGATGCTTAGGCCCTCTTTTCAGCATGGCCATGTGCTACTAATAATAGGCTTTTTAAAATGTCAAATAATGTGTTACATGTGATGCCTGGTGCCTTGCTTCTCACTGACCTATAATTTTTCCGTGGGCCCTTGCTTGTCACTGCCCTATAATTTTTCCCTTTCCTGTCCACTTTACACAAAGTCATTACCCACAGTCGCCAAAATGGCAAAAAGGAGTACTAGAGGAAAGGGAGGGTCGCCTGTTTAAACTCAAATATTTATGCGTTACGTTGTCCTTACAACTCAAGGGCAACAGTGCAGGCTGACGCCAAAAGTTATCTGGGATTCGGAGATTCAAGTGAAATGCTCAAGTTGATTTCGCCTGACGTGGCTGGGATCATAGATTTGTTCCACCAATATATCAAATGATTAAAACCATTGTGGCTGTGATTTGGATCACTTACAATATATCCTAATCCACAAATGACAAGATGTATTTGCTCAATTGTTTCCATCTGAAAAGAATGTGCAGAAACATAACCTCCACACATTTTTTTAATCGAGGATTCACATGAATAATTTTTTTTTATGGGAGACCTACGGGCCAGGTAGATTTCTTAAATTAATATTATATTTCAAATAAAATAATATTTAAATTAATGAAATAAAAAGAGTAATAAATAAGATAATGTAGGTTATAAAAAAAAATATATCAATTTCACTCTAATTTCACATCTATTTTATATAGAGAGGTATATTAATTGAAAATTATATCAATTTTCATTTTAATTTTATAACAATTTTATATGGAAAAAAAAAAAATGTTTCTGTGACAGGTTTAGAGTATAAAAATTTACATGTTAGTTTAATAAAAGGGCGATGTTGTAATGGTTGTAAATGAGCGTAAATATTAAACGTCCTCTAAATATGAGACATTTGTACACCAACATAGGCATCAATTAATCATAAACATCAAAACACTTACTCAATAATATATCTTCCATTTCCCATATTATAAAAAATTAATGTATGGGTTAAACATTTATACATTTTAAAAACATACAACTATGAAGATTTACTCCACTTTATCATGGAAATTATTAACATGTAAAGACATTTTGCTAGAATACCATTGACCAATACCACGACATTTGTCAAAACTACTATGAATATTCTAATATACTCCATTAGGGTTAAATCTCTACTATCGATCACTTCACTTTACCATAGAAATTATCAACTTATAAATAGATTTTGTTAAAATGCAATTGCTTATCAACACAACATGTTTGTATAAACTCAAATGATTATATTGTAATTACTAAGTAAAAAAACAATGCATTGATTTAATTTAATTTCTTATATTGTATTTTTTATTTATTTATAAAATTACAAACAATTTTTTTCCAAAAAAAACCATTAAATATGTATATCACATTTAAATAAATTAAAATAATAATAAATTTTGATAATTTATATGTCAAAATATATAATCAATACAAATGTGAAAGAATAATTAATAAACATCTAATTATAATATACATACACACACATATGCATTTAACAATATAAAAGTAAAATATTGATTTATATTTGTAAGCATTTTTTTTTCAAAATTTCATATTTAAATTTTAATAATAAATATATAACAATTCCATAGTTACAATAACTTTAATTTTCTAAGTTAGTTATCTATCCATATATAATCAATTTTATACATATCAGATTTAAAATAAGAATATCTATAGACACGTGAAATTTAAAACTAAATCATAACATACTTACTTTGTCAATGCATAAATCCATCTATTAAGTACCTAGAGAAATAAAATTTCTAAATATGCAAACTTTTCTTCGAGTTTTATACTCAAAATGAAATTTACACTATGAGAGATTTGTTCCCTCTCAACTCTTAGTAGATCAAAAGTTAAGATGGACCTATGCTAATGCTGATTAGTATGAAAGAGATCAGTAATTTCTTGATTTCTTAATATGGAATTGATGTACAACATGTAAAAACAATATTATTGATATTATATGATGTATACTTTATTTTATGTTCAATTGAAAGGTGATATCTAAAACAAAAATAAAATAATAAACCAAAAATTAATGTCATTCATAAATAAATTATTTTAGTGTGCATATTGAATAACATATTTTCATGTCCCTTAGAAGGGGTGAGAGGCTAGAATCAGGAGTGCGAGTGGGAAGTGAGGTTGCGGGTTGCCACCACCCCACCTGGAAAGTGAACCAAGGGACATGGGGACACACCCCTAGCATGGAAAAATGCAGGCTTGTGTGGCCATTATGGAAAATCCTAAGGCACTAGCGAGGGAATGGTGGAAGGGTGTTAGTGGTCTGCTTGAGGAGATGAAGCATGTGGAGTGCATGGGAAACAAGCATATTAGTTTGAGGATTGATGCTTGGGAGTGTGTAGTGGAAGCTATAGTGGTATAGGATTTCCAATGTGTGTCATGGTTGTGGTCTGTCAAGGAGGAAACTCACATTGAATGATCATGAGTTATAAGCTATGGAGGTGAATGAAAAACACGAGAGAAATCCTCCCAAAATAGGATTCACCAAGAAGTGATTAAAGTTGACATCCAAAATTGGTGGATTCAGTTTCCCGCAAATAAAAATATCTACTTCCTTGACCTTGGTTTTCCTCATTATAATCAGTTAACTGTCAGGAGAGTCAATAGGGAATTTAGGGATGTCATAAATCTACATTTGATGCCATCTCACTTTTGGTATTTGTTAGCCAACCCCCCTTTTTTTGCGCATAAAGTGGAGTTGGACACTTACTTGGATAGAAAATCAGAATTATTGATATTCGTTTTCTTTATTTGATACACGATTTCATTTTTTTTTTCTTATTATCATCGTGATAAGTACTCTCATTTTCCAATATTATTATTGTCATGCACAGAGTTTATGGGGTTGTCTTTTTAAATTTATAGCTGGGGAATGGGAAAATCGTTGATGGAGAGAGAAACTATGGGATAGTTCTAGTGGTACCACTTATCTCTCAAGCTTGCATCACCATATCCTTCATGTCATCTCGATTTTGGTTTGAATTTAGGTTATTTTTCTTCCTGGTTATGTTCTTGAGCCATGGATGGGTGGTGATTTTTTTTCTAGAGTTTAGCGGATTGTGACATTTCCTTAAGCAGTGTTGTTTTATATCGAAAGTGGTTTTGTGACCCTGGTCCTCAATCATATGGGTATTTTTTGGCTTCCTATTATGATCATGGTATCTTCTATAGATCTATGAGTCAAAGTTGGGAATATCTATTAAGTAGTTGGGCTTTTTACCCCACCATGGCTAGTTCTGGTTAAATTCCTCTAGGTAGCCCCCTACCCCTTTCTTATATGTATCTTAAGTCTATATAGGTCATGATTCCATTTTTTCAGTAGCCTACCTATACTAGTGGAGTTGGGGTCCACATTGGGGATTTTAGCTCGTTGGTCAATTGTGTCGAGATATCAGGCTCAAGTTCAATGGCGTGAGCCTATTACCAAGAGAGGGCCCAACGAAAACATACATGAATGCACCATCTTATTGAGAGGTTTTATTCTCAATACCAGGAGCTAACTCTAAGCCATATACAGGATGAACATAACAGAACAGAAAAGGAGGCCTCCTCTCACAGGAACTCCCTCTTGGATACTGAGGTCCTGAATGAATGGGTGGATGGAATATCTGATACAGGTCATACAAGGGGATGGTTCAACCAGTACATGAAAAAAATGTATCTATACTAGAAAAGGGAGTTTCTATTGGGAGGCTTGCCTTGGATCATCATCAATGTTTCTTGGATATTCTACAATATTTGGAGTATTTACATATGCAGTTTTTAGATATAGATGAGAGGATGGAGGGAAAATAGCATCACCTAGGAATCCTTGTAGCAATAGGAATACCTCTAGATGTTCCTCGTGAACCAATTCAAGTTGATAGCTCGAAATTGGACCTTTCATCATGATGGTGATATGAATATGTTTAGCGCTTTCCTTATTTTGGCTACTTTTGTTCAAGGCCAGTTAGGTAATTTTATCAATCTTATGATGGACGTTTTTGTTTTTATGAGCTTGCAAAGGGCTATATTCTCTATAAGGAGAATTTTTTTTGCCTATGGTGTGGTCTTCCATGGGAGAAATGGACCAAAAAATTGTAATCCATGATTGAATCTATTCTTCTTTTTTCTTATTTTTTCCACTGAGGAATTATACGATCAAATCCACCCAAAAATATCACATCCCATTAGCATTAGCAAAGCCTAACCCTAAGATCTTAAAGGAAATTTGACCCCATGAACTAAACTAACGCACATGACTTAAGCTAAATCTATTATAATTATTCAAAAATCGTATTTAATAAAAAAATATTTTGTTGAAATATAACCTATTCATTACGAAAAAAACATCATTTTCTTTATATTATAAAATTTTATATAAATAAAATATAAAACCAAAAAAACTATTATATATAATATCTATTTAAGTTTCTCTTAAAATCCTAATGAGGCTTAAAATAATTGGCCACTGTAAATAAAAAAATAGTATTACCTTAATATTCCTAAATAATGGTTCCTTGTGAATAACAAATAATGTGACATCAATGACTAATGCTTTCGAGTTTTTGAGGTAGTAATTACATATTAAATGACCAATCTGAAATCCATACCGAAAATTGAACCTGCTATCAAGTATTTGAACATCAAATTAAAAGCAATGTTTATTTTAAACATTGGGACAATGATATGCTAATATTTTTTATCACCATTTAATCATAAAATGGCTAGATTATATCATTATATCTCGACCATGTAAGAAATTTGGTGTTCACATGTGCTCGAGGTGTTGGACATACCTAGGCTATATATGTTGTTGTTGATGCCATGTATAGCTTTCATGGAAGGTTACTGAACTAGTTTTTTTGGCGATTTCAATTTCTGCTACTGTACAACGACTCTATTTCCAGAAGTTTTTGAATAAGCTTTCAGATCGGGTGAGTTATGAAGGAGTAGGTGGATCTGAATTGGGGTTGATGTCTTCTGAATTCTCGAGGTCTTATCTCCCTAGGATTCATTATAGATGACTTTGGATTTCAAAGGTGGTGGAAGTTGTTTATGGTGTTCCTAATGTACTTATGATATGACTAAAAAGAGAATGTATAAAATACTCATGGATTCTGATGTAGGTGTGGGGTGTAGATCTAGGTCTGTCTTCCTTGCAGTGATTAGGGGTTGTGGGAACCGACATGGTTCTGATGCACATACAATTCTCGAGATATCTTCTTTCTCGTGTTTGCCTTGCTCAGACGCTTGGCATATAAAGGTGGGGGCTGCTATTTCTGAGGATTTTTGCAGGTATTTGTGTGAGCTGACAAGGCACTGTTGTATATTAACTTCTCAAGGATTTCTTCTCTAGGTTTCCTACATTAGGGAATTGGTTTGGAAAAGTGGCGGTAGCTATTTATGGAATATTTGCTATACTGTGGGATGACATATTACTTCTCAAATTAATAATGCACCAATTCTGACGGAGATATGGGGTGGGGTGTCAATATGTGAATACTTTGAGTTGATGCTGTCTGATTTCATCATTGCTCCCTAAATAAAGTTTGGGCTTCGCTACTATATGAGTGGTGGAGTGATTTATTGAATTACACATTTTTAAATGTCAAATCGGCCTTCTGAAAGCTTGATGTATGCTGGCCTCTGTCACTGAGATCCTACACTTATATTATATTGTATTATTGCCTCTGACAATAATTTTTTACGGCTCCCTACAATACCGGTGGTGTGGGTTTCGTCGACGATGGGATGATGGGACGTACGCACTGACTTCATATCTGATCAAATCGGGTATATCATGGAGGAATTAAATGTAGGTTTATCTTCTGATACTTCGGCACATGAAGCTTTCATTGCAACGACCATTGTTGTGGAACAGTGGCATACAAGAGATTCTGAGGTGGATGAATTGATTATCAAACAAGCTCTTTCGCACCCACCTAAGGGTGATGTGAATGTGCATGTTCGGTTGAAAGGAAAATTTCGTAAGGAAAACAAATGTGGATGTGGTAGGAGGAAGCAGAACGTTTACAAACACAATATGGAGATTTGGGAGATTAACTTGGATTATGAGGACCTATGTGGTAGGGTGGTGAGCCTGCAAAAGCGGGCTTTAATTGGAAGATGGATGTTCTCGGATGGAAGTGAAGTCAATATGGGAAGCTGGGTTAAACATTATTGGAACCCCATCATTGGATATACTCCAAAAGTCAGCATGCTCTTGAATGGATGGTTTAGTATCCATTTTATGGATGAAAAGGTTGTATACAAGATTATTCACAGGACTTGGGTTCAGGGCCGTAGCTTCATGCAACTGGTTCCTTGGTATTTAGGTTTTAATTTGGTCATGGAAGCTCCGTGTAGTCGTGTAGTGTCAGTTAAGTTGACTGCGCTTCCCCTTGAGTTTTGGACCTTGAAGGATCTTAGAGCGATTGGAAACTCCACTGGTTGCACTAAATACATTGATCCGAATATAGTTGGCGCCAGCTATAAAAGAATTGCATGGCTTTTGGTTGAGGTGAATTTTGCTGGTGGTTTACCTAGGGATGTGGATTTGATATGGGGACATTGCCGACATTGTCAAAGAATCGATTTCTGGGGCATTCCCTTTAGATGTCTCATATGCCACAAAATCGGCCACCTACGGGAGAATTGTCCATTTCATCTACGATGCGACCGTGCAGGGATTTGTGGTGCAGCAAGCGGGCGATAGAATCAAGCTACTGCTGGCACTTTGGGAGGTCTATTATCAGGTAATTCAATTTCCTCATCTTCTGATGGTGATGCATATGTCTCTGCTAATGGGCATAGTGATAGGAATCCACATATTAATGATGGGGCAGCTCGGGATATATGCATTTCCGGGCCTAGTCTAACTGAGAATAGGGTGCTGGAGATTGAGAGTAATCCTAATCACAATAATAGTTGTATATTTCCCCACTTTGTTGTCGGGAATGAGAGGGTTTTCTCCCCTGTTACCGCACCTGCTGCCGACCCTCCTTTATTTCAGTCCACAAATTATTCTATTGGGGAACCATCTTATTTACAGAAGGCAAAGAATCCTGATGTGTCTCATCTATCTCCAAATATGCCGATTTCTCCAATTGAACCTGTGGTCCTTTCTGACTCCCCTAGGAACTCAATTGGGAGTGATATTGAATCACTTATGGTTAACCCAAATCTTGACTTGGCCACCCTCGCTGTTTTTGATAAACCCCCTATGTCCATTGATGTTAGCATATCCCCCACTTCTGCCACCAATATCACAGTTAGAAAGAAATCCAAAGATGGAACAAGACATTTTAGGGGTAGGTTAAGATCCATTTCACTGTTCTCCAAAGATCAGGAGAACCTCACTAATATTCCTATTGCTGCAGTTGATGATATAAGTGGGGATCTATGGGCACTTAGAGCAAGAAACCCTGCAGATGGGACACTATGACTCAAATCCTTTCTATGAACATACGGGGGATGGGCGATGCCTCGATATTACATTGCCTCAGGGATATTTTTGCTTCTAAGGACCCTGTTGTCATTTTGTGTCAAGAAACTTTATGTCACCAGGAAAATGCTATCAAAGATTTTTTAAGTATTCGATCGAGGTGGTGTACCGCGACAGTTGATGCTACAGGACATTCGGGTGGTATGATTGCTTTATGGAACCCATACAAGGCTAATTTCAAGGCCTATAGTCTTTTCGGTGGGATGCTATTATTTGGTTATTTTCAGGGTATGGAGGGTATTTTCAACATCATCAAGCTCTATGCAGCATATCATAATAGAGTCACTTTCTGGAACCGAATGCAGGACTCCGGGATCCTTTCTATGCAGAATTTGATTATCATGGGAGATTTTAATTCCACATTACAGGATGGTGAAACCTGGGGTGCTAGGGTCAGATGTGATCCTTTGTCTAATTACATGAATGATATGTTTAACACACATCACATAATTGATATTTGACTGCTCCCATTAATTCCTACTTGGACTAATAAAAGAGCGGGAGCTCTTTTTATAGGAAAAAGACTGGACAGGGCCATGGTGAGACACAGTTTGATTAATACATTGGGTGTCCCTAGAGCTTTGGCGCTGGTATCAGATATTTTGGACCATATGCCGATTCTATTAACATGGAAGATGGGAAGTAAGTCCAAAGGGATGCTCTATAATTTCAATCGTCTATGGTTGGTTGATAAGGAATATATTCATCTTATAAACGAATTGTGGCAGGATGAGGTTGATCTGGATAAGTTATCAGGTTGGGATCATTTTCATTACAAAATGCAAAAGCTAAAGAGGGCCTCCAAAGAGTGGGAGATTAAAAAAAAATTTCTCACAAGGCTGAGCTTCGATCCATATCGGACAAGATTAATGAAATTTATTCGGGTTTCACAGTTGATGAACCAGATGAGGAAACATATGGTATCTTGAAGGAAATCGAGAACAGGAAGAGGGAGATTCTTAAAATTGAAGAGATTACGTGGAAGCTCAAAAGTAGAGTTACATGGTTAAAGGAGGGGGACCTATATACTAAATTTTTTCACAAATGTGCAAATGATAGAAAAAATAGGAATGCTATTTGGCACATCAAAAGAGAATATGGAAATTATGTGATTTCTACTCTTGAGATTCAAAGGGAGGCCCTCCTACATTTCTCGTCTTTTTATCAAGCGGATCACAGAATTTATGCTAATAACCAGAATTAGATACTTGAACACATTAACAGAACGTTGAATGAGGAGGCTATTAAATCCTTAAATGAGAAAATTACTGTGAGTGAAGTGGAGGCGGTTCTTAAATTTTTTTCTCATGATAAATTCTAGGAGCCAGATGGATGGCCTTCAGAATTTTTCCTGTTCTTCTTTGATATTATGGGTGCTAAGATTATGGAGGTGGTGGAGTTGATCATAACTAGGGGGCATATGCCAACAAATATTAACTCCACTTTTATTGTGCTCATACCAAAATCTGCTGATGCGTCTTCTTTTGGGGATTTCCGGCCGATTGCACTATGAAATTTGATATACAAGATATCTTCCAAGATCATTGTAAACCAATTAAAAGGGACTCTATCAGGCCATATATCAATGGAACAATATGGTTTTCTCAAAGGATGCTCTATACATGATTCCATTGCAGTTGCATAAGAGGTATTACATTCTATGCACTCAGAAAAACGAGAGGCTATGGTTATGAAGATTGATCTATATAAGGCATAAGACACTCTGGACTGGTCATATGTACACCTTGTATTGCATAAGATTGGTCTGCCTATTAGGATCATCCGATGGATTATGTCCCGTATCACTACAGTGAGATATTCTGTGATTATAAACGGATTTCCTACATCATTTTTTGAAGCAGGTAGGGGACTTCGAAAAAGGTGTGCTCTATCCCCTCTCATCTTCATTCTGATTATGGATGGTTTTAGCAAGATCATGCATATGGCAGAACAAAAAGGATATATAAAAGGTTTTTCATTTTTTGATTCGATAACTTCCACACATTCCCTCTTTGTGGACGACATGTTATTATTCGGTTCTCTTATTAGGAACCACTGGTTCTATATCCATTACATGTTAAAGAGATTTGTATAGTGACGGGAATTTGCATAAACAAAGAAAAATCTTTTCTGCTATTTGAATATGGTGATATGGAGGAAATTTCTTTTACTACTAGTTTCCTTGGGATCAATTTCAAGATGGCATCAGATGGTCTTCAAAATCTTGGATACAAAATCAAACCACGTGGATACAAGAATAGGGACTGGATGTGTGTGGTCGACAGGTTCAGAGAAAGGATCAATAGATGGACTCAAAGGTAGTTGACTATGGGTGGCAGACTCATCATGATACATGCAATTTTATCTCAACTGATTGTGTTCTAGGAACACCTCTTCTATTTACCTGAACAAATTATTGATAATATTAATAAGATCATCGCTCAATTTCTGTGGGGGGGGGGTACCAACATGACACAGAAATATCATCTATGTAAGCTGGATGTATTATGTCCCCGAAAATCGCATGACGGATGAGGTATTATGAATTCGAGGGTCTTTAATAAGGCTCTATTCGTTAAGTCTTTTTTGCGGGCTATTAAGGGCAATGGTATCTGGAATGATATCATCAGATGTAAATATCTAGAGGGAGACACCCTTCATCAATTACTATGTCAGGAGTTTTCTTTTCTGAGGGCTATCTTAAATATTTGGTGGAGCTTCAAAAATGTATTGGGACATGTTGCTGATCGATTGACTTGGTTTTTTTCATGATGGTGGTCACATCCATCTTTGTTTCAAGCACATTCTGGGTATTCCAACACAGTCTAGACCATCACCCCATCTCCTCCATCGTCTTGCACACCGGGGCATAATATTTTTATCTCAAACTATAAATTATTGGTCCTTTGATGCCCCAGTATTCAAAACAATAGAACAATTGGGTGTTGGAAGCGATGATGCAGAGGAATGGAAACACTTCTATGATATGCTAAGGGTGACTAGTATATGTTATGCTCGGGGGGGGGGCTGGGGATCATGTTATTTGGGATCTGCCTAATAAAGAGAATTTTGTAATCATTGAAGATATCTTCATCACATCAACATTTACTTATATATGTATGAATGGATTTATTTCCTTTAAAAGGTGAAAATTCCTACTAAAATCATTTTGTTCGGATGGTTGGTATGGTAGGGTAAAATTCTGACTTAGGATAGCCTTACGAAAAGAGGGAGTTATGGGCCTAGTAGGTGCGCATTATGCTATGTGGAGGAGGAATCTATTCAACATTTATTCTTCGAATTCTCTGTTGTATCTTATTTGTGGAAGATGTTCAGCTATTATATAATGGATCCTACATGGATTTCGAAGGATTTTATTAGCACTGCTTTGGAATGGGACAAATTAATTGGTAAGTTCAAATCACTTCCATTCTTCTTCATATGGGAGGTCTAGCTCGCTCGGAATAGGCTTATTTTTTAAAATAAGCCTCATGAAATCCCTTATATATTTTTTTCTATTATGATATGGATTGAAGAGAGGACTCTGCTTGAAGTGGTGGAGATGGATGATTCTCATCGTATCAGGCACCACGAGATCTCCATTCCTGCTGTCTTTTTTGATGGGGCTTGCAATTAGGGTATCATTGGTTGTGGTGCCTAGATTAAGATGTTACAAAGAGGAAGGATACATATATATTGGAATGGTGGCCCTGTTACTAACAAAAAAGAAAAACTGATGGCATTATGGGGTGGCCTTATGGTGGCCATCAATTTAAATTTGCAGAATGTCAGTATTCATGGTGACTCCAAATTGGTCGTTGAATGCATAATTAGTCGCATCAATTTGATAAATCTGGGTTTATAGGGATGGATTGAGAGGACACAAATGTTATGGCAGAGATTGAACTATCTTCCTATTATTCACTTATATAGAGAAAACAATATGAGGGCTGATAGATTATCGAAACATGGTATGTATGCTAACTTTGGGGGTTTTCAGGTTATACAATACAGAGATGGAAATCAAATCTGGAATAGTTCTATTCCAATTCCTTAAGCTAGCTGATCTATCTTACAAGCAAGCCTGTTCACCTTTTATTTTTTTGATGCTTTTCTTTTCATATGCTACCAAAATTTTTATTATTACATTCATACACTTTTTCTTCTCATCATTTCAAGTGAGCCTGATATGTGTCCACATCTCCTATGATTGCATGAGAATAATTTATTCAAATGCAGAGTGGACTATCATTCTCCACAAGCGAGCCTGTCACTTTATATTGATGAATAGGTTTCCATTCTCAGGCGAGCCTGATCTCATATCACTTTTTGTCTTCATTATGATTTCTACATGATGAGTTACAGGTACAGGTATTGGTAACTTTGATATACATAGAGCCCTCTTGCATAATTTATATACAGATTATATTTTATGAAAAGATGCAGCAATGGATGGACTTGACAAATTTGGAATATGATATTTTGTAAGGAGTGGTTTAATTCCCTTCAGAAATTTGTGATGTTGCCACAGTATTTATGGTATTTTTTCTTTCTTAGAAGGGGGACTAGCATACTGTGGCAATGATGATCTAGATTTTCTAGCTGCTTGCAGCTGAGAATGTAATGTTTTGTTTAATGTACTGTCATATATAATATACAACATTTTTTTCTTTCTAAAAAAAATGCCTGCGAGATCATACATCCAATTTTAACAGTATTACCTACCATTTTCTCATCGATGGAAAAAATAGGAAAAACTAGGTAGTCTGAAAAAGAAAAAGAAAAAGAAAACATACAAATGGATTTAGAAAATAATGGGTTGAGCATCAAATTGTAAATATGGCTCCTGATTCGAAACTGTCTCCTTTATATGCTGCATGGAAACTAAAAATTCCCACAAATATATTGTTATTCAGATGGTTACTTTGGAAAAATAGATTTCTTTCGTCGGAGGTACTTTTCAAGCTGGGATTTAGCGGACCTGGAAAATTCCCTTTTTGCCAACAACATGATGAGACTGCTTCCCATCTCTTCTTTTCCTGTACTTTTTCTCTTTCTATTTGGTAGCATTTTGCTGGGTTATTTGAAGACCCTTCTTGGAGGCCTATTGAATGTATACAAACCATTAAAACTTGGGTTGCTACAAACTGCTCTTTCAAATCCTTACCCTTTTATGTATTTTGGGAAATCTGGTGTGCCCGGAATCGCATGTTTTTTTTATGATATTCCATCTCTAAATCCAAGATTATAGGGAATATATTTTTATGGATAAATGATCGACCTTTTATCTCTCCTGCCAATGTGGACCTCTCAAAGAGAAATAACCCTCACCATATAGATCTCCCGATGATATATTTTGATGGAGCAAATAAGGATGGAATATGTGGCTATGGTGCCTAGATAAAGCTTGCCAACAAGAACCGATATCATATTGTTTGGAATGGAGGTGCTGGCACAAACAATAAGGAAGAAATAATGGCCTTATGGAGTGGGATCTTGATTGCTTATCATCTAAAACTCCCTTATATTCACATATATGGAGACTCGAAATACACTATGGATGGGATTAGTGGAAAAAGTGGAATGCTATGGAGTTTTAGCATTGGTTGGGTGCAAATGATCAAGTATCTACTTGGAAATTTTCAGTCCTACACCATAAAACAGATTTATAGGGAGAATAACATGCGAACTGACTGTTTATCTGAAAGACGACTGTTGTCTACTTATGGAGCCATTCATATCTTTCATTACAGGGCTTCCACCTTAATGTATTCTCAATTGTTTAAACTGCCATAATCCTGCATCAAGCGAGCCTAGTCTTTACAAGCAAGCCTGTTTATATTTGCAAGCGAGTGGATTTTCCTTTTTTCATATGTTATTTTTCCTAGGCTTTATTATCTTTGTATATGTCGGATCCTACTTTCTGTATTAGCTATTAAATTTCATGATCTTCCTTATGTTGTTTTGTATCAAATGACTAAATTGCACCGGCCCTCATCATGTTCTAGGCTCCGAGCATGTTTTATTTAGTTTATATGTCTGGCTACTTTTCTGTCTTTTGGCATGTAGGTTTCTTGCCTATATGGCCCACTTAGTCTTGTTCATGTGATGGAATGGAACGCCTCTTGATGGTATTTACATGTAAATATTTCTATCTATCATATGTAATAATGCAATGACTAATGTATCTGAAACATGATCTCATATGATCTTATGAATATGAATTGTTAGTATAACAACATTTTTTTCGTCCTAAAAAAAGAAAATAATGGAAATATTAGTAAGATTATCATAAAATTTGGTAGAAATTTTTTAAAACCTAGGTCATAGTTGTCAAACCTTAGGATTTTGGGTGTCTCTCGATCTTGATAGTACTGAATCTATTTCCACCATAAAAAAATCGTTCAAACACTCCAACGTTCTGAATTTTTGATTTTTTTTTTTGCGAGGAAAATGATTTGGAGGCAATTCTATAGGATCAATAAAAAATGCCATGAAAAATAATAATTATAATTTCCCTTCAAATCAATATAAATATAAATTAATTGTTAGATCTAAGACTTTTGTGATCCATAATGTAGATAGATTTCTTTCTTATTAATCACCAAATCCTAATAATGTCCTAAAGACAATTGTCTATATAAATAAATTATTAACTATAATTTTTTTTTACAAGATGTTAAATTCCATATATATATATATATATATTGTGACACTATATAACAATGGAAGTGGAAATATTGGAATACTGCTTATACTAGTGACCCTGAACACTTTGATAGATGTGAGATGTGAAATAGTGAGTCTTCCATTAAAAGAAAATATTCCTGCGTGCAGCGTTTCCGTTGAAAGCACTTGAGTGGAATACATCTTAATTTTAAGATAAATGCTAAAAATGAAAAGGACATCACCATTTTTCCATTTAGAGTTATTTTGATAAACTCTCCGAGAACATAATTTCAACAGTTTACACATCACCATTGTTCTCCTTATGAATTGAAATGAAAAGGAAATTATCATCTTCCCCTTTATATTTATTGTAATGAAGTCTCTAGAGAATAATTTCAATGGTTTACACTTCACCATTGTCCTCATCAAATTATACTATGCTTTTATTTTATCTATTTTACTAAATTCAAATAAAAGTATATTACAATTGTCAATAGATATAGGCCCTTTCCCATAAATTTTAATGCCATTTGAGTTGAAATTTTCTATGCAACATTTAAATTTTGAGAGTGAGTTTTGACCGGACAAACACGCTTATTAGTCCTTGCTTAAGGCAAAGCATATGGCGATCACTTGGTGTTTGACTATATATTAATTTGATTTGATTACTTGTGCTTTGATGTATTTAAACAACAGTTTAAGAAATATTAGCTCCTAAAAGAAAATTTATCTAATTTTTCGTTTTTGAACTCTTATTTCAAGTATGAATTTCATTAAAACATAAGATAATAACTTTTCAATTTCATTGAAACTGAGATAATGCTCGGTTGGAGTTAGCATTAGTTGAAATACATTTAATGTTATTGTAATTCATTAATCCCAACAATGAGTGACATTAAGTCAACCATTATTTTTCACCTACTGTTGCCAATACCTTCCGAAACAAATGTACCACAATTGCAACAACTATACCACACTTGTCATTGACATCGATGTCAATGTTGGCTGCAACTAGTTCTTTTGGTGAGTAATGATCCTTGCTTTATTACACTTCGGTCCATTTCCAAGCCAATTTGTCCCATTCATTCTCACTATTATTAATTTTGAAACTTTTGGAATTGTTTTTTTACATGCAAACAAATTCTTCATAGAGGCCTATAAAGTTTCATATTAAATTGTGTCCAGGTGTTGAGAGAAACTCCTGCATAGGTCCTCCATTAAATTCCTCCATCATAATGTGGGCAAGCGATAACAATCATTACTCAACAAGGAGGTAAGCGTTAGCGATCAATCATAACCAAACACTCCAACAAACACATGCAAGTTGGTTTTACACCTCGTGATTGATTTATTTCTGAAAAATGCAGCTCCAAGTGTCAAAGAAAAGAATGCCATGAAGCCTCTAGGACCATGTTTGCTCTCTATCATCTCGCAATGGGTTTACTGCTCCACTTTTTTGGGACGAATTACCCTAACAAATATCAGGATGAGTTTTCTTTATGAATTTCCAAGTCATTTACAACGAGAGGAACAATAGGTGAGATAGGCGATAATCACTGCACCCAGGAAAGCTATCTCATGCAACAAACACAGAGGGCTTTCAGGTTAGGCCAGCCAGCAAATGGAGGTATGGTGCTTGAAAGTTCTTGATTTATTTCCAACAAATTCATCCCAGGCAACAACGCTTGGAACACATTTCACCAAACCTCAACATTCATAGGTTATCTTCCATGTTCGTGGTGAAACTTTGACACACCTTCTTCCATGGACACTCACACAAGACTTGTCCCTAAGCCACTTCAAAACTTGTCTCTAATCCACCTACCTCATGTGACCAATTTCTTCTAATCCACTGCTTTTCTTTACGGTTTCATAGGAGTGGAGTAAAGAAAATAACTTCCCCATTCCATTGCTTTACTTTATAGTTTGGTTTGATAATTCAATAGGAGTGTAACAAAGAAAATAATTAGTAATGGGCATGTAGAAAAGAATGGAATAAATGACCCTATACCAAAGAATTTCTTCGGAGAAGAAGAAATGATACCAGAGAAGAAACTCCTTCATCTGTTATTTCAATTATCAGAAACTCGGGGTTGAGGAGCTTCCAACATTGAAAGGTGTCAAATTCTATTCACCTGAGTTTGAAATTTCAGAAAATGGAATCTATATTGAGATCATGAACCAGGTTGATGGCTAAAACCACAGGCTAGAAGTACACTACAAAATAATTCCTACAATATTGGTGAGGGATAAAACCACTTAGAAAATTTTACCAAAGATGGTACAAAAAACCATCTGAAACAAACAAATTAATCGGTCAGATAGGATGCATGGTATAAAATCGAGGTAGAGTGTGCATGTGGTGCATGCATGCTAGGCTACCCAAACTGTTCCTAATCTTTTTTTACCCAAAATACTATTTTACTTATTTTTTTTAATATTTTATTTCAATATGGTTATATATTTAATGTTTATCTATTTAAATAAATAAGTAATTGAAATGAAAATGACATGTAAATTTATATCAAAATAATATGTATAAATAAATAATTGAAAGTTATGGATGCCAACTCATTCCATGCAAGACAAATTTCTATGTCACTATCCTTCAAGTTATATGCAAAATGTAAAGTTTGTATTTCCACCTTTTCCATATATGTCAGTGCTTAAAAAATGTAAGCCCTGTGTCCATTTCCACAATTACGATTTCAAGTTTGTATTTTCATCTTTTCCATATTTCGTAGTTCTTAAATAGTGTAAGACCTTTGTACGAGCTAATACTAAATGTCAGATTTATGAGTTCTCACTTTATTTGATTCCGTCCATGATTCCTGAGCCATTTAGACACACCTTCCATCTGTTTGGATCTTCGAGACATTAAACACTGGAATTAAATTCTTGTAAGGGATTCCTCGAAGAGAAATTCATGCAATTGCACGATGATAGAAATACTGAATTTGTGGCTGATTTGGTCTCTCTCTTCTTTGAAAACGCCGAGAAACTTCTATCCAATTTATCCAAAACACTGTATGTTTTAATTCACGACTAATTTTCCCTGTTTTCTGTTATACCTCTTTGGAGGTTTGTGTTGTGGAGATTTAATTTGTATTTATTTTTAATATTTTTTTCATATTTCTTTTGTTAAATCAATAGATATATGAAAGTTGTTTATATGCATCTTAGAACTCAACAACCAATTGACTTCGAGAAAGAAGATTCCCATGTGCACTAGTTCAAGGTTTCTAGGTGATTTCCATAACATTATGGTTTCATTGGCACTGATAAATTTTACGTTGATATTTGAGTTCCAGGTTAATCTCACATGGATTAGAAGTGAATGAGGCAGAGGATTACGTTTTCACATTGCTACTTTTGTTATATCAATTAGTTATAACATTGCATCATATGAGATATATGGGGCATTGTTACTCATATTTTATTTTGACTTTGTAGTTTAAGTATTTTAGTAGTATGTGTGTTTCACAGATTTTCAAGTTCATTTTTTTGAATGATGAGGAACAAAGTGATCAAAATCTACACACTTTTCATTATTTTACCATTTTAATTTAGTTTAGGGATAAAACATAGCTCCATGCTTCTATGAAGTATGTATTTCCATAGCGGCTTGGGATGGCATACTCTACCATCATGGTCAGTTTTTTCTTATAGTTTTCATGGAAGTCCTAGTGATCTAATGTGTTCCCCAAATCACCCTCCATGAAGAATCCAACAAAACAACTTGAAAGGGCCAGTTGTGTACATCAGGAAAATCGAAAAATACCTGGATCAATTTGGAGCTCGGTTAAATACTCTATCAATACTTCTTTTTCCTTTATTGTTGTTTCGAGTAGAATCCTTATTCTGACTATAGAAAAATGGATATGTGTTTTGTTTTACAATGGTTTTTTTTTAATTTTCCGGACTTAGAGGGCCTATTTTTCTAATGATAGAAAGGGGTCAATTTACTACTACTAAGAGCCTTGCTACTATTTTTATTTGTATATTAATTATTTTAACTTTGCACTTTGTAGATATGATATCCTGCTAATTAGATCTTAGTGAACCATGTTTCTTTGAACCCACCATGTCTCTTTAAGTTTTGTTATTTAAGTTCAAGTATCAAGATCTGTTTTAAGAGACAGAGAGAATTTAGTCATTCGTTTCTGCTTTCATTTTTTTTAGAAGTATTGTTTAGGTTCGAGTAAATTTCAATTCACTAGTTCTCATAACACATGGTATCATGTAGATCATCACCTCAAAATCCACTTAATCTTAGTATGATGAAGCCATTTTTTCTGTAAAAATTAATTTCCTAATTTGGAGCTCAAAGGCATCTAAGATAGTTCAATGAAGAAAATAGAATATATATGGATAAGAATTTTAGATTGGGTTTTTTAACTACTCATTTTCAGTCTCCTGATTGTTGATTTCTGTTGCAAATTATCACTAAGCATGGCTTATTGTTTAGTAATATTTATTGGCCAAGATGATAGATGCACTGAATTCCCTTGTTTTTAATGGATAACATAGGAGCACATCGAGTGAAAAATGAATGTATATCATTCCATGCAATTCTTCAACAGAGAAACAAAACATTCTCCTAGCATATGGAGGTTGGACCATTTCTAAAAATTAATATTCTAGATTTTCTAGTAGTACCTATTTGATTGATATTTCTTTTGGTATAAACTTAATTCAGATATTGGTGGGAAATACAATTTCATGTCAGATATTAAAAACAATGTGATATTTATCCCACGTGACATGCAGTTGATTTTGATCAGTTTAACTTAATAGTAGTAATTTTTTTACCTTTTGAAGCAGTCTCTAATGCTTAGAGCAACTGAAAGAGGACTATTAAAATGTTAAGAGCAAGCTTGAGAATCTATTTCAGGTAACCATATTTCTCCTCACAATGGCTGGTAACAATGAAATAACTAGATGAATTTCCTTTTGTGGTACACCATCTAATGAATATTTTTAGGGACTTCATCCATGGTGGGGAAAAATCTAAAGCTACATAGATAAATTTTATTCATGTAAGAAATGCAATACATATATAATGCTACAAATAATGCTTTATAAAACTTGACATTGGACTATAATTCACTTTTTCCTCATAGTATAATTTGTCTTATAGTGCAGCTTGAGTATCAGTCTTGGTGGAACTATTCCTTTCTGAGAGTAAGCCTTTAGATATTGGGGAGTCTCGTTGGACCACTATCGGCAATTTGTAAGTGTCTAGACATAGCAGAAGTTGTAATATCAAGTTTAATGTTTTCCATATACTTAACCTAATTTGAATTTTCCCCATTATATTACGAGTCCATTATTGTAATTTCTACATTGTCATATGGTCTTACCCAAAGGCTCTAACTATTTGGTAGTAGAAGATAGAAATTGCTCGAGTACATTAAATTTTTTTCTATCCTAAATAATTCATCTATATTTTGTTTTAGTAAATTTGATTATTGAGGGGAAGCATCATTCACTAAAATCTCACAGGGTTTGTTCTTCTAATGGTAGAGGAGCCTGTGTTAAAATTTATGCTAAATAATTCATTTATATTTTGTTTTAGTAAATTTGATTATTGAGGGGAAGCATCATTCACTAAACTGGCACAAGGGTTGCTCTTCTAATGGAAGAGGAGCCCGTGTTTACAATTGTGATAGAGTATCTGGTTTACCTACTATAATAACCTAAATATGCTTTTTCCCCTATTTGCAAAAGGAATAAACTAAAAACAATATTCTATGTAGTAAACTAAAAAATATAGTTTTCCCTTATTTGCAAAAGGGATAATCTAAAAACAATATTCTATGTGATAAACTAAAAACTCATGAATTTGAAGATATTATCCCCATATTTTTAATATAAAATACATTTCAAAACATAGTAAACCATAAATATGTAAGAAAAGAAAAATCTATCTACATATATCACATTTGGTGTTTATGCACATTATGCACAAGAAAAAGGAAATTACAAAGTTCTTACTCAATATAATTATATGCATAATTTTTTTGTTAACCATTCATATTCTTCATCTCTTTTACATATTCAAATAAAAAAAAAAATTACAAAAATCTTACTTAATATAATTGGCTGCATAAAATTTCCCTAACTAAGATAATATAGAATAATGTGAAGAAAAATATAATAACTATAATATAAAATAATATAATAAAAGATATAACAACTATATATGATTGAGTACAAAATAAGCAGCTAACTATTATTTTGCTAGAACACAAGAAAATAAGCAACAGCATTGGTAATTACAAAATGACAATTAAAAATTTGTTTTCCAATATGCAGCTTACTTATCTTCAGTAAAAAAAATCATTAACATATATTATTAATAAAAATTGATAAACCCAAAAGACTATAACTAATTAAAATATTAAAATATATATTAAATACTTATAACTAAATCCCATAAATTAAGATACTACTCTAATACCAACCAAACCAATATATATATTAATATATTTAGTGCATTAAGATGTTTCACATGTATCTACAAGCATCTCACAATCACCTTTCTATCCGGCAAGGACTACCACTGCCTACAGTTCTTACTTAACCTATGGTTATTTCGTTCTCCCCACTACAAACCAAGAAAAACTGTCAATAATGATATTAGAGTCTTGTTCATACAAAATGAGAACGAATGTAAGATGTCGACTGGCTATGTGCACAAATCATTTCGTTTCACCACTGCCATTTGTTAATAATAATAACCACTGCCATTTGTTGTTAACAATAATGATATTAGAGTCTTGTTCATACAAAATGAGAACGAATGTAAGATGTCGACTGGCTATGTGCACAAATCATTTCGTTTCACCACTGCCATTTGTTAATAATAATAACCACTGCCATTTTTTGTTAATAATAATAATAGGCACTTTGAAAATTCAAATAATGTGTTACATGTGATTCCTGGGCCCTTGCTTCTCACTGCACTATAATTTTTACATTTCCTGGCCACTTTATACAAAGTCACTCCCCACCGTCACCAAAATGGCAAGAAGGAGTACCAGAGAAAAGGAAGGGTCGCCATAGATTTGTCGAACCAATGTATCAAACGATTAAAGTCATTGTTGCTGTCATTTGAAGCACTTGCATTATCCACATTCACAAATAACAAGATGTTTCGGCTCAAGTGTTTTCAAGAGAAAAAAAATTGTACACAAATATGCTCCACAGAAGAATATTTTATTTTAATTGAAGACACACTCAGACTATTTCACATCTCACATCTGAGAGTGTCGAGTGGCACTGCTATAAGCAATATTCTTGTCAGCTGCACATCACTTTCTCTTCCATTGTTATATATAAATATAATTGATATGGAAATGAACAGCCTCCACAAGACATTTCATGGTTAATAATTCATTTAGAGCTATATATATTTAAACGGTAATTCTAATCATTACTTTTTATGTCAACTTGGTGATGAAAAGGTGGCTAATATAATATAAAAGAAATCTAAAATTATAATATAATATTTCTATTTCATAACGAATAGACCTACATTTCAATGTAACATTTTTCATCGGATATGAAATTCAGTTTTTATGAATTATCTTGTTAATGTGGGCAAGCGATAACAATCATTACTCAACAAGGAGGTAAGCGTTAGCGAACAATCATAACCAAACACTCCAACAAACACATGCATGTCGGTTTTACACCTCGTGATTGATTTATTTCTGAAAAATGCAGCTCCAAGTGTCAGAGAAAAAATGCTATGAAGCCTCTAGGACCATGTTTGCTCTCTAGCATCTCGCAATGGGTTTACTGCTCCACATTTTTTGGGACGAATTACCCGAACAAATTTGAGGACGAGTTTTCTTTATGAATTTCCAAGTCATTTACAACGAGAGGAACAATAGGCCAGACAGGCGATAATCACTTTACCCAGGAAAGCTATCTCATGCACCAAACACATAGGGCTTTCAGGTTAGGCCAGCTAGGAAATGGAGGTATGGTGCTTGAAAGTTCTTGATTTATTTCCAACAAATTCATCCCAGGCAACAACGCTTGGAAAACATTTCACCAAACCTCAACATTCATAGGTTATCTTCCATGTTCGTGGTGGAACTTTGACACACCATCTTCCATGGACACTCACACAAGACTTGTCTCTAAGCCACTTCAACACTTGTCTCTAATCCACCTACCTCATGTGACCAATTTCTTCTAATCCACTGCTTTGCTTTACGGTTTCATAGGAGTGGAGTAAAGAAAATAACTTCCCCATTCCATTGCTTTACTTTATGTTTTGGTTTGATAGTTCAATAGGAGTGTAACAAAGAAAAGAATTAGTAATGGGCATGTAGAAAAGAATGGAATAAACGACCCTATACCAAAGAACGACTTCTGAGAAGAAGAAATGATACCAGAGAAGAAAATCCTTCATTTGTTATTTCAATTATTATAAACTCGGGTTTGAGGAGCTTCCAACATCAAAAGGTGTCAAATTCTATTCACCTGAGTTTGAAATTTCATAAAATGGAATCTATATCGAGATCATGAACCGGGTTGATGGCTAAAACCACATGCTAGAAGTACACTGAAAAATAATTCCTACAATATTGATGAGGGATAAAACCACTCAAATTTTTTTACCAAAGATGGTAAAAAAACCACCTGAAACAAACAAGTTAATCGATAGGATGCATGGTATAAAATCGAGGTAGAGTGTGCATGTGGTGCATGCATGCTAGGCTACCCAAACTGTTCCTAAACTTTTTTTTACCCAAAATACTATTTTACTTATTTTTTTAAATATTTTATTTCAATATGGTTATATATTTAATGTTTATTTATTTAAACTAGCACAACCACATTAGTAAAAACTAATGTGGTTGATATACGCCGATAGGCGTATATAAAATAGATTTACAACCACATTTACCAATGTGGTTGATATACGCCAATACGCCTATATCCACTACCCATCACATTAATTTATATATCAATAAATAAATATTATATATAATAAATTTATTATATTAACTTGAAATATATATATTATATATTAATAAGAATATTAATATATTAAATATATTAATTATGATTAAAATCACAATAATATTTTACATATATTAACAATATTATAATAAGTATTAAAATTATTTATTAATATATTTTAAATATTAACTATATACATACTATAAATTAACTTGAAATATATATAATATATATTAATATAAAAATAATATTAATAATATACAATAATTTAATATTTATTTATATATTAATATCATAGATGGTTATATTATTAATAAACCAAAAAAACTAATAATATATTAATAATATATATTATATCATAGTTGGTTATATTATTAATAATATTATAATATTACTAATAATCATTATTTATAAATATTTGAATATTTATTTATAATGATTATTGGTAATATTATAATATTATTAATATTACTAAATAAATATTAAAATATTAAAATATTCTTAATATATATTATTAATAATATATATTAATAATATTTATTGATATAAAAATAATATAAATAATATATAATATTTTAATATTATTTAAACATTGAGACAATTGTTGTCACAATGCGACGTTCGACCAACTATGACCATGGTTGGCCATGGGTGATTTTCATATTGAGACAATTTTTGTCAAAATGTGACATTTGATCATGGATGACATTGATCGATTATTTATATTATAAACCAAAAGAACTAATAAACCCAAGGGTTTAATATTATAAACCAAAGGAATTGGTGAACCCAAGGGAAAACCATTACCCAACAAATTATAAACCAAAGGAATTTGTGAACCCAAGGGAATTGATTTAAACATTGAGACAATTGTTGTCACAATGCGACGTTCGACCAACTATGACCATGGTTGGCCATGGGTGATTTTCATATTGAGACAATGTTTGTCAGAATGTGACATTTGATCATGGGTGACATTGATCGATTATTTAATAAACCCAAGGGTTTAATATTATAAACCAAAGGAATTGGTGAACCTAAGGGAATTGATTTAAACATTGAGACAATTGTTGTCACAATGCGATGTTCGACCAACTATGACCATGGTTGGCCATGGGTGATTTTCATATTGAGACAATATTTGTCAGAATGTGACATTTGATCATGGATGACATTGATCGATTATTCATATTATAAACCAAAAGAACTAATAAACCCAAGGGTTTAATATTATAAACCAAAGGAATTGTTGAACCCAAGGGGATTGATTTAAACATTGAGACAATTGTTCTCACAATGCGACATTTGATCATGGATGACATTGATCGATTATTCATATTATAAACCAAAAGAACTAACAACCCCAAGGGTTTAATATTATAAACCAAAGGAATTGGTGAACCCAAGGGAATTGATTTAAATATTCAGACAATTTTTGTCACAATGCGACGTTCGACCAACTATGACCATGGTTGAACATGGGTGATATTCATATTGAGACAATGTTTTTCAGAATGTGACATTTGATCGTGGATGACATTGATCGATTATTCATATTATAAACCAAAAGAACTAATAAACCCAAGGGTTTAATATTATAAACCAAAGGAATTGGTGAACCCAAGAGAATTGATTTAAACATTGAGACAATTGTTGTCACAGTGCGACGTTCGACCAACTATGACCATGGTTGGCCATGGGTGATTTTCATATTGAGACCATGTTTGTCAGAATGTGACATTTGATCATGGATGACATTGATCGGTTATTTATATAAGAAACCAAAAGAACTAATAAACCCAAGGGTTTAATATTATAAACCAAAGGAATTGGTGAACCCAAGGGAATTCATTTAAATATCGGTGACAATTGCTGTCACAATGCTATCGCTAGACCAAGTATGACCATGGTTGGCCATGGATGATTTTTTTTTCCGGTAAAATTTGATGATGGATGACATTGATCGATTATTCATATTAGAAACCAAAAGAACTAATAAACCCAAGGGTTTAATATTATAAACCAAAGGAATTGGTGAACCCAAGGGAATTGATTTAAACATTGAGACAATTGTTGTCACAATGCGACGTTCGACCAACTATGACCATGGTCGTCCAGAAAGGGCTTCTATATCGAGACAATATTTGTTCTATCGTGACATTTGATCATAGATAACATTGATCGACATTCATATTATAAACCAAAAGAACTAATAAACACAAGGGTTTAATATTATAAACCAAAGGAATTGGTGAACCCAAGGGGATTGATTTAAACATTGAGAAAATTGTTCTCACAATGCGACATTTGATCATGGATGACATTGATCGATTATTCATATTATAAACCAAAATAACTAATAACCCCAAGAGTTTAATATTATAAACCAAAGGAATTGGTGAGCCTAAGGGAATTGATTTAAATATTCAGAAAATTGTTGTCACAATGCGACGTTCGACTAACTATGACCATGGTTGGCCATGGGTGATATTCATATTGAGACAATGTTTGTCAGAATGTGACATTGATTGTGGATGACATTGATCGATTATTCATATTATAAACCAAAACAACTGATAAACCCAATGGTTTAATATTATAAACCAAAGGAATTGGTGAACCCAAGGGAAAACCATTACCCAAAAAATTATAAACCAAAGGAATCGGTGAACCCAAGGGAATTCATATAAACATTGAGACAATTGTTGTCAGAATGCGACGTTGGACCAAGTATGACCATGGTTGGCCATGCCTGATTTCATATTCAGACAATTTGATGATGGAGGACATTCATCGATTATTCATATTATAAACCAAAAGAACTAATAAACCCAAGGGTTTAATATAATCCAAAGGAATCGCGGAACCCAAGGGGATTGATTTAAACATTGAGACAACAGCTCTACAATGCTATTATCATATCATGGATGACATTGATCGATTATTCATATTATAAACTAAAAGAACTAATAAACCCAAGGGTTTAATATTATAAACCAAAGGAATTGGTGAACCCAAGGGAAAACCATTACCCAACAAATTATAAACCAAAGGAATTGGTGAACTCAAGGGAATTCATTTAAACATTGAGACAATTGTTGTCACAATGCGACGTTGGACCAAGTATGACCATGGTTGGCCATGGCTGATTTCATATTCAGACAATTTGATGATGGAGGACATTGATCGATTATTCATATTATAAACCAAAAGAACTAATAAACCCAAGGGTTTAATATTATAAACCAAAGGAATTGGTGAACACAAGGGGATTGATTTAAACATTGAGACAATGGTTCTTACAATGCGACATTTGATCATGGATGACATTGATCGATTATTCATATTATAAACCAAAAGAACTAATAAACGCAAGGGTTTAATATTATAAACCAAAGTTATTGGTGAACCCAAGGGGATTGATTTAAACATTGAGACAATTGTTCTCACAATGAGACATTTGATCATGGATGACATTGATTAATTATTCATATTATAAACCAAAAGAACTAATAACCCCAAGGGTTTAATATTATAAACCAAAGGAATTGGTGTACCCAAGGGAATTGATTTAAATATTCAGAAAATTGTTGTCACAATGCGACGTTCGACCAACTATGACCATGGTTGGCCATGGGTGATATTCATATTGGGACAATGTTTGTCAGAATGTGACATTTGATCGTGGATGACATTGATCGATTATTCATATTATAAACCAAAAGAACTGATAAACCTAAGGCTTTAATATTATAAACCAAAGGAATTGGTGAACCCAAGGTAAAACCATTACCAAACAAATTATAAACCAAAGGAATTGGTGAACCCAAGGGAATTCATTTAAACATCGAGACAATTGTTGTCAGAATGCGACGTTGGACAAAGTATGACCATGGTTGGCCATGGCTGATTTCATATTCAGACAATTTGATGATGGATGACATTGATCGATTATTCATATTATAAACCAAAAGAACTAATAAACCCAAGGGTTTAATATTATAAAACAAAGGAATTGGTGAACCCAAGGGAATTGATTTAAACATTGAGACAATTGTTGTCACAATGCGACGTTCGACCAACTATGACCATGGTTGGCCATGGGTGATTTTCATATTGAGATAATGTTTGTCAGAATGTGACATTTGATCATGGATGACATTGATCGATTATTTATATTATAAACCAAAAGAACTAATAAACCCAAGGGTTTAATATTATAAACCAAAGAAAGTGGTGAACCCAAGGGAAAATCACTACCCAAAAAATTATAAACCAAAGGAATTGGTGAACCCAAGGGCATTGATTTAAACATTGAGACAATTGTTGTCACAATGCGACGTTGGAGCAAGTATGACCATGGTTGGCCATGGGTGATTTTCATATTGATACAATGTTTGTCAGAATGTGACATTTGATCATGGATGACATTGATCGATTATTCATATTATAAACTAAAAAAACTAATAAACCCAAGGGTTTAATATTATAAACCAAAGGAATTGGTGAACCCAAGCGACAACCGTTACCCAAAAAATTATAAACCAAAGGAATTGGTGAACCCAAGGGAATTGATTTAAACATTGAGACAATTGTTGTCACAATGCGACATTGGACCAACTATGACCAGGGTTGGCCATGGGTGATTTTCATATTGAGACAATATTTGTCAGAATGTGACATTTGGTCATGGATGACATTGATCGATTATTCATATTATAAACCAAAATAACTAATAAACCCAAGGTTTTAATATTATAAACTAAAGGAATTGGTGAACCCAAGGTACAACTATTACCCAATACATTATAAACCAAAAGGAATTGGTGAACCCAAGGGAATTGATTTGAACATTGAGACAATTGTTGTCACAATGCAACATTCGACCAACTATGACCATGGTTGGCCATGGGTCATTTTCATATTGAGACAATGTTTGTCAGATTGTGTCATTTGATCATGGATGACATTGATTGATTATTCATATTATAAACCAAAAAAACTAATAAACCCAAGGGTTTAATATTATAAACCAAAGGAATTGGTGAACCCAAGGGAATTCATTTAAACATTGAGACAATTGTTGTCACAATGCGATGTTGGACCAATTATGACCATGGTTGGGCATGGGTGATTTTCGTATTGATACAATGTTTGTGAGAAGGTGACATTTGATCATGGATGAAATTGATCGATTATTGATATTATAAACCAAAAAAACTAATAAACCCAAGGATTTAATATTATAAACCAAAGGAATTACCCAAAAAATTAAAAACCAAAGTAATTGGTGAACCCAAGGGAATTGATTTAAACATTGACACAATTGTTGTCACAATGCGACATTGGACCAACTAACTTAAAATTTAAATTATTTTAAATTTTTTATTTTAGTAGATTTTTTTGTCATTTTTAAAGTTATAACTAAAGTTATAATATATTTTTAATTTTTAAATTTTGTGTTTTTAAATTTTTGAATTTGTGCTAATTTTTTTTGTCATTTTTAAAGTTATAACTTTTAAAGTTTTAATATATTCTTAATTTTTTAATTTTGAGTTTTATAAATTTTGTGTTTTATAATTTTTGAATTTTGTGATTTTCATTTTAACAAATAAAAATAAATTCAATAATTTGTTTTTTACTTTAAATTTTAATACATTTTATTTTTTTATTGTTTTTAAATTTTAATATAATATAGTTTATTTATTTTTCAGTGACTTTTAAAATTATTTGAAATTTTTTATTTTAGTAATTTAAAAAGGTTTAACAAGTTTTAAATTTTCCCGTGACTTTTAAAATTTAAATTATTTTAGCTTTTTTATTTTACTAGTTTTTTCTCTTTTTAAAGTTATAACTAAAGTTATAACTTTTAAAGTTATAATATTTTTTAATTTTTTAATTTTGTGTTTTATAATTTTTGAATTCGTGCTAATTTTTTTTTGTCATTTTTAAAGTTATAACATTTAAAGTTTTAATATATTTTTAATTTTTTAATTTTGTGTTTTATAAATTTAGAATTTGTGATTTTTATTTTAACAAATATAAATAAATTAAATAATTTGCTTTTGTGCTTTTAATTTTAATATAATATTATTTATTTATTTTTTAAAAAATTTAACAAGTTTTTATTTTCTTTTAAAATTTAAATTATTTTAACTTTTTTATTTAGTAATTTAAAAAGATTTAACAAGCTTTAAATTTTTCCCGTGAGTTTTAAAGTTGTAATATATTTTTTTAATTTGTAATTTTTTTATTTTAATTTCTGATTTATAAAAATAAACTAAATAATTTGTTTTTTAGATCAAAGTTTAGTCTTAGTGGAGTTTAACCACCACTATCATCATTTGACCTCTATATTTTTGTTATTGTTTTTAATTTTTAATATAATATAATTTATTTAAGTTTTAAAAATATTTTACAAGTTTTAAATTTTGCATTTTTCCCGTGACTTAAAGTTAAAATGTATTTTAACTTTTTTATTTTTGTATTTTTTTTCATTTTTAAATATATTTTAATTTTCACATTTTTCCCCGTTTAAATGTATTTTAACTTTAATATTTTTGTTTTTTTTTCATTTTTAAAGTTATATATTTTTAATTATATAACTTTTTATTTTTGTTTGTAATTTTTAATATAATATAATTTACTTGAAAAAAATTTAACAAGTTCTTCTTTTTTTAATTCCTTTTTAATATAAATGAATATAATTTACTTTTACAATTTTTAATTTTTATTCCTTTTTAATATAAATGGATATAATTTAATTTATATATTTTTTTTAATGTTAACTTCTAATATTTTTTTTTTGGTTTTCCAATTTTTATTTTTATGTTTTTACTGTTAACCGCATTTCTTCCTAATTATATTGATAAATGTGGTTGTATATTTATAGATATAGAACAACCACATTAGGAAATTTAGTTGTCAACCTATTAACATATATCAACCACAGATGTGCCAATGATATAATATATAAATAAATTCGTTTGTAAATTTTTTTATAAAATTCAATGAGCTAAATTGAAACACAAATTTGTAAACTATAAAATCTTCGACCACCGGCGTTAAGAGAGCCACGGAAAAGGTTCAAGACGCCACCAATATTTCAGAAATTAAAATGTATGTGCCTGCAATACTGGCCATGTTCTAGAAGTTAGGTATAAGCCTCACAGGTACATCAATCGAGATTGCAAAATGCCTGACAATGTTTTATTATGTACTTGTAAGCATCAATTTGTGATCGGTAAATGGGATCTTTAACATTGAATTCAACGGGACCACGCATCGATTGCATCTGGATTCCATGCTGCCTCACATCGCATGATTTGACGTGGCACACATGATATAGCTGAGCCCTGCCATAAGGGCCTCCATGCCAGAGAGACTTATGTGACTACGTTAAATTATTTGTTTGAAAGTTTCGCCATGTCTGCATTAATTCAATTATCGCTTCGGGCATTTGCGTTTCAGGCTTTCTTAATGTTAGCAGTCTGTACAATTGGGAAAACTGGTAACGCTGAGGCACAGGATGTTGGAGCAAATCCTATACTCAATCTATCTAGCTGCATGCTACTTCTAAACATAAAGAGAAGAGAAACCTAAAACTAAACACATTAATTACAATAGGAGTAGATAAATCTTGAAATAGATGATGCTAACCTAAGTGTCAGGAAGGTAAGGTCCATTCTACAACACCGGTTAGGTAGGATGTTTTCAATGTATATCAGATCCATTCTAAAACACTGGTTTCTAGAGGTGATCCATCAACCCTATGTTCATATGTATAGGTGTATTGAATTTATTATTTAAACAATGCGTTAGATGAACTGAATCTGAACACTAATAAAGTGACTGGCATAGATCCCCTTCTAAACCTCCCCTATCACCCCGAAATTGCATGCATGTGGAAATTAAACCCACCTTTACACCAGATGGCCTTATTGCATTATCAAGAAAGAGAGAAACGGAATTTGACAGGTTGACCTCTTATCTCCAAAAAAACCCTCTAAACTTTAGCTGGGAAACTAAAGTATCTAAGCTATATTTACCTGGAGTCAATATCAATAACCGCGTCGATGAGCGGTCCCAGAGTAGCTCCCTTAAACGCAGCAGCTGCCAGGAGCAGCGCAGCCCTCTTACCCTACAATAAACCCCAATCATTCACCATTGAAGAATGATTCAAATGAACAATAGAAAAGATGACCTAGTATGTAGGCTTCTACTTACCAATTCATCTACACCCAAGAGATGAGATGTCGACAGGGATAAAGGATCAGGCAGTAGATATGCATATCCCAAAGATGAAAGAGAATGTGTACAGATATCTAACAATGGATTTCTATGCATATACTACAATCGTTGCTATGGGATATATCAATAATTGATGTGCACATAGTTGTGCGTATCTGCACATATATTGGGATAAGCGTAAAGACCGCCTGGTGCTCATTCCTCGTTGGAAATGTCCACGATAATCCTACCCACAATCCACCACAATAATTTTATACCCAATTAACTTGGAATAATCTGCACCTCAAGTTTTTTTGATCCCCACTGTAGAGATAATTCAAATTGTATAAATGATTCAAATAATACAATATTGAAAGTGTGTCAAAACAATATACCAGGACCTTCTCGACGAGAAGAAGGAATTGAACAATGCTTCAATTAGAGGCTCTTTCCACTTCTCCGCCTCGCTGCAACGACTTCCATTAGGCTGAGCCTGCCTTGACGCCATTACTGAACGAAATAATGTTGTATAGCTTGATCTCAGCGTAATTATTCAAAGGATAAATGAAATAAACACCATTCATTCAATAAAAAACATTGCATTGTTGCATGTATATATAACGGCCTACATGATCAAAGGATTAAAGAACTTACCTCATTGTTCGAGTAAGTAGGGATGGATAAGAGCCCGATTACACAACCAATGCAAGCAAGGCCCGTGAGGAGGCCGCCAATATTCAACATAAGATGTAAATAAACCCCGATGGCTGTTGTTACCAGGGCACAGCTAAGCGACAAATAAACCTTTTTTAGAAGGAAGGAACCAGGTAGTGTTCCTTCATAAAATCGCATGAATTAATCACCATGGCAGGTTCTCCGCCCAACGACAGATGGAAGCGTCGTTCCGGTCCATGGAAACACATGAGAAGGCGGTACAAGAATTTGAAACACTTCTTCCAGAGGCTGTCAGGAAATGTGAAATGATGGAAGAGAAACACTCTGAATTGTCCAAGGAAAAAGTAGAACAGGGAAACACAATTAACTCGTTGCGAGGAGAGATTAATTCTCTCATGACTGAGAAGAGTTTGCTTTCTCGAAATCTCAAAGACGCAAGCGAAAATTTTGAAGATTTTGCAGAAAGATGTTCACGGATTCTGCATTCAACTGTAGTAGAGGAAGAAAGGAGTGTGTTGGCTGATATTGCAAACTGTAAATATGTTCATGGAAAGGCAAAGCCAAGCGATGTGAATGGAAAGCGAAATCCAAGAATCAAGAGCCAGCTCCACACCTACATGACTGTTACCGTTTCTTGGCCTTCACACCACCCTTCTGTGTCTGCTAGATGTCCCCGGTGGCTACAACCCCATCCCCCTCCTCATCGTTCACGAGAGGCATGAGGAGACCCTTGGTAACATGCGCAACAATGTGGTCAGGCCGTTTTGATGCCTTCACCACCAAGTGTATACCCAGTTTCAACACTTGGAGAAGATTTAATGTTTCGGTTTCCTTCTAGTTGTTAATCTTGATAGGCGGCGGTTAGCAAATGACACAGTAAATTTTTAATCAAGATTTGTAAAAAATTAATTTAAGTACGGTTTAAACACGTGATTTAGATATGCAAGGAAGTTAGTGGGGTAGATTTCATCCATGGATTGAGTGGCGACGACTAGAATATACCAGCATCTTCCAATCCTGACCATCAGATCAAAAAAATTAATTATTCTAATCACAAAACATGCTCCTTCCAATAGGGGGTTACGCCTATCGGCGTAACAAATAAGTAATTGAAATGAAAATCACATGTAAATTTATATCAAAATAATATGTATAAATAAATAATTGAAAGTTATGGATGCCAACTCATTGCATGCAAGACAAGTTTCTATGTCACTATCCTTCAAGTTATATGCAAAATGTAAAGTTTGTATTTCCACCTTTTCCATATATGTCAATGCTTAAAAAATGTAAGCCCTGTGTCCATTTCCACAATTACGATGTCATGTTTGTATTTTCATCTTTTCCATATTTCTTAGTTCTTAAATAGTGTAAGACCTTTGTACGAGCTAATACTAAATGTCAGATTTATGAGTTCTCATTTTATTTGATTCCATCCATGATTCCCGAGCCATTTAGACACACCTTCTATCTATTTGGATCTTCCATACATTAAACACTGGAATTAAATTCTTGTAAGGGATTCCTCGAAGCGAAATTCATGCAATTGCGCGATGATAGAAATACTGAATTTGTGGCTGATTTGGTCTCTCTCTTCTTTGAAAACACCGAGAAAATTCTATCCAATTTATCCAAAACACTATATGTTTTAACTCACGACTAATTTTGATGGACACGCAGTCCACGCCCAGGCTTACGCTTCCAATAACAATAACGTAGACATATAACACCAATTTTGTTTGGTCTTACGTGGCGTTTCAATTTAATGTAGATTATTTACATGTCAAATTTATGTTAATGGCTCACAACAGTGAGTCTCAAAATACTCCACCTCCGTAGGATATGATGTGCTGGCTCGGCGATTTTCAATTAACTTCACGGTAATTACTCGAGTCCAGTCACTTGATCCTTGCGCCACCCGTCAGTAACCCTGGTTTCTCGCACATTCCTTCAGCATTTGTTTCATTTGGCGGTCTGTAGCTTACTCTCCAGTGGTTGCAGTGCGAGGGTTTCACCTCGATGAATCTCCTTACAGCTTGTTGTGGATTCACAGCTCCTGTGTATCCGGTTCCACTGTCAAACGAAGTCTATGATGCCGACACTGCAATGCTCAACTTCTCCGTCGGGTTTGTTTCCTTTCGCTGCATTCTGTCTGCTTTCTTTCTGGTATTCTATCAACGTATACGTTTCAAAACACTGGTTTCCACTGCCCTTTCCTTGTTGATTTTCTCAGGCACTGATAGCTGGTTTTTGATTATGCATAGGTTATACTCGGCGGTTTTCTTTCCAACCGACTCTACTCCTATTCAACACTAAAACTTGTAAGTCTGCTCTCCATGATTCAATCCACCAGTTTCCTTCCTCACACTATAACTCGTGGGCTCCTTGTGAGCAGGTTCAGATTTTCCATTATCAACTATTCAATCAACAAATGTCGATGTACTCTTTCGTTTCACCAGGTAATTTTCTGAATCTCCTTCTCCGTCACTAGGCTTTGTTAACCCACCGTATAGACTCCAGGCTGACTTTGTATTTTGCTGTACAGGTTCTTCGACTTTCTCCTAGCTCCTCAATACTCGAACGTGGTCCGCTTCTGACCTTCAATTTCCAAGGGTAGGCCCTTCTACTGAGTTTGCTGTGGATGGCATAGGCAACTCGTTCTCGTTTATCTCCGTCTTAGAATTGTAGTAGAATAGGGTTTGTTGTCTATCATTTAGTAATAATCTCTTTTTGTCTAATTCTGTTACTGGAATGATTCAATGGCCAGATTTACTGGTTGTTACTGTAAAACCCTCTTATATCTTCAAGTTTCCGAAACTCAGTTTTTGACAGTCGTAGGGTTCTGCTTTTGTTTTTCTCAAACCCAAACTATGAAACCGGGTTCTGAATGTCTTATGTAACTTGATTAATCTATGACTGGAATTTTATTTCAAATGGATTTTTACTACAGAAAGAGACTTCAATTACTGTTCCTTGGTATGTTCAGTAAGAAAATAATACACAGCTTTAAAAGTTTGTACCTGTGATTTAACACTGTTACAGATTGTCTGAATGCAAATTTGTCTTCCGCTAATTATGATGTCTTCTCATGGCGTTCCTTCACTCTTTGTTAGCCTGTAGCATCTTTAATTTTTAAAGAAACAATTTCATGTTTCCGCCCGTCTGCACTATCTCAACAGTTTCTTTTATGTAAAGAAAGAAAAAAACAATTTCTGGTTACTGTAAGGGGTAGGATTTCGACAGAGTCATTATGGTAGTATTCTGAGAGGAAATGTCAACACTGTTTGGACACAGATGGTTTTGTGAAGAAAAAAATTCTGTATAATTTTATTTCTCTCCAACCTTGATAATTTTCCAGAACCCTCGTAGAATATGACTTCTTTCTTTTTGTATCTCAGTGGGGGACCAGTTCGTTATCAGTTGGTAACTGTCCCACTGTCAGTTACACAGTTACATTTTAATCACTATTTCTATTTTTCTTTTATCACCTATGAAAATAAAACAACCAAATAAACCCCACTACGGATTCCTAATGAGAATTAAAAAACAAAAAGTCAGCTATATTGTTTAAAAAATTTCTACTGAAAAACAATCATCTAAAAACAAAATAACCATGTACATGTTCAAGGACCTGTCCAAATGTCACATCAAACAAAGACAAAAACCTGCTGCCACTTGTTTACCATTGGCCGGATGCTCCTGCATCAAATTTTCCTTGTTTTCTGTTATACCTCTTTGGAGGTTGTGTTGTGGAGATTTAATTTGTATTTATTTTTAATATTTTTTTCATATCTCTTTTGGTAAATCAATAGATATATGAAAGTTGTTTATATGCATCTTAGAACTCAACAACCAATTGACTTCGAGAAAGAAGATTCCCATGTGCATTAGTTCAAGGTTTCTAGGTAATTTCCATAACATTATGGTTTCATTGGCACTGATAACTTTTACGCTGATATTTGAGTTCCAGGTTAATCTCACATGGATTAGAATTGAATGAGGCAGAGGATTATGTTTTCACATTGCTACTTTTGTTATATCGATTAGTTATAACATTGCATCATATGAGATATATGGGGCATTGTTACTCATATTTTATTTTGACTTTGTAGTTTAAGTATTTCAGTAGTATGTGTGTTTCACAGATTTTCAAGTTCATTTTGTTGAATGATGAGGAACAAAGTGATCAAAATCTACACACTTTTCATTATTTTACCATTTTAATCTAGTTTAGGGATAAAACATAGCTCCATGCTTCTATGAAGTATGTATTTACACAGTGGCTTGGGATGGCATACTCTACCATCATGGTCAGTCTTTTCTTATAGTTTTCATGGAAGTCCTAGTGATCTAGTGTGTTCCCCAAATCACCCTCCATGAAGAATCCAACAAAACAGCTTGAAAGGGCTAGTTGTGTACATCAGGAAAATCAAAAAATACCTGGATCAATTTGGAGCTCGGTTAAATAGTTTATCAATACTTATTTTTCCTTTATTGTTGTTTAGAGTAGAAGCCTTATTCTGACTATAGAAAAATGGATATGTGTTTTGTTTTACAATGGTCTTTGTTTAATTTTCTAGACTTAGAGGGCCTATTTTTCTAATGATAGGAAGGGGTCAATTTACTACTACTAAGAGCCTTGCTACTATTTTTATTTCTATATTAATTATTTTAACTTTGCACTTTGTAGATATGATATCCTGCTAATTAGATCTTAGTGAACCATGTTTCTTTGAACCCATCATGTCTCTTTAAGTTTTGTTATTTAAGTTCAAGTATCAAGATCTGTTTTAAGAGACAGAGAGAATTTAGTCATTCGTTTCTGCTTTCATTTTTTTTAGAAGTATTGTTTAGGTTCGAGTAAATTTCAATTCACTAGTTCTCATAACACATGGTATCATGTAGATCATCACCTCAAAATCCACTTAATCTTAGTATGATGAAGCCATTTTTTCTGTAAAAATTAATTTCCTAATTTGGAGCTCAAAGGCATCTAAGATAGTTCAATGAAGAAAATAAAATATATATGGATAAGAATTTTAGATTGGGTTTTTTCACTACTCATTTTCAGTCTCCTGATTGTTGATTTCTGTTGCAAATTAGCACTAAGCATGGCTTGTTGTTTAGTAATATTTATTGGCCAAGATGATAGATGCACTAACTTCCCTTGTTTTGAATGGATAACATAGGAGCACATCGAGTGAAAAATGAATGTATATCATTCCATGAAACTCGTGAACAGAGAAACAAAAAAGGGTACCTACATTCTCCTAGCATATGGTGGTTGGAGCATTTCTAAAAATTAATATTCTAGATTTTCTAGTAGTACCTATTTGATTGATATTGCTTTTGGTATGAACTTAATTCAGATTGGTGGGAAATACAATTTCATGTCATATATTAAAAACAATGTGATATTTAGCCCACGTGACATGTAGTTGATTTTGATCAGTTTAACTTAATAGTAGTAATTTGTTTTCCTTTCGACGCGGTCTCTAATGCTTGGAGCAACTGAAAGAGGACTATTACAATGTTAAGAGAAAGCTTGAGAATCTATTTCAGGTAACCATATTTCTCCTCACAATGGCTGGTAACAATAAAATAACTAGATGAATTTCCTTTTGTGGTACACCGTCTAATGAATATTTTTAGGGACTTCATCCAAGGTGGGGAAAAAGCTGAAGCTACATAGATAAATTTTATTCATGTAAGAAATGCAATACATATATAATGCTACAAAGAATGCTTTATAAAACTTGACATTGGAATATAATTAACTTTTTCCTCATAGTATAATTTGTCTTATAGTGCAGCTTGAGTATCAGTCTTGGTGGAACTATTCCTTTCTGAGAGTAAGCCTTTAGAGATTGGGGAGTCTCATTGGACTACTATCAGCAATTTGTAAGTGTCTAGACATAGGAGAAGTTGTAATATGAAGTTTAATGTTTTCCATATACTTAACCTAATTGGCATTTTCCCCATTATATTACTAGTCCATTATTGTAATTGCTACATTGTCATATGGTCTTACCCAAAGGCTCTAACTATTTGGTAGTAGAATATAGAAATTGCTCGAGTAGGTTAAATTTTTTTCTATGCTAAATAATTCATCTATATTTTGTTTTAGTAAATTTGATTATTGAGGGGAAGCATCATTCACTAAAATCTCACAGGGTTTGTTCTTCTAATGGTAGAGGAGCCTGTGTTAAAATTTATGCTAAATAATTCATTTATATTTTGTTTTAGTAAATTTGATTATTGAGGGGAAGCATCATTCACTAAACTGGCACAAGGGTTGTTCTTCTAATGGAAGAGGAGCCCGTGTTTACAATTGTGATAGAGTATCTGGTTTACCTACTATAATAACCTAAATATGCTTTTTCCCCTATTTGCAAAAGGAATAAACTAAAAACAATATTCTATGTAGTAAACTAAAAAATATGGTTTTCCCTTATTTGCAAAAGGGATAATCTAAAAACAATATTCTATGTGATAAACTAAAAACTCATGAATTTGAAGATATTATCCCCATAATTTTTAATATAAGATACATTTCAAAACATAGTAAACCATAAATATGCAAGAAAAGAAAATTCTATTTACATATATCACATTTGGTGTTTATGCACATTATGCACAAGAAAAAGGAAATTACAAAGTTCTTACTCCGTATAATTATATGCATAATTTTTTTGTTAACCATTCATATTCTTCAACTCTTTTACATATTCAAATAAAAAACAAAATTACAAAAATCTTACTTAATATAATTGGCTGCATAAAATTTCCCTAAATAAGATAATATAGAATACTGTAAAGAAAAATATAATAACTATAATATAAAATAATATAATAAAAGATATAACAACTATATATGATTGAGTACAAAATAAGCAGCTAGCTATTATTTTGCTAGAACACAAGAAAATAAGCAGTAGCATTGGTAATTACAAAATGACAATTAAAAATTTGTTTTCTAGTATGCTTCAATTTAAAAAACATTAACATATATTATTAATAAAAATTGATAAACCCAAAAAACTATAACTAATTAAAATATTAAAATATATATTAAATACTTATAACTAAATCCCATAAATTAAGATACTACTCTAATACCAACCAAACCAATATATATATTAATATATTTAGTGCATAAAGATGTTTCACATGTATCTACAAGCATCTCACAATCATCTTTCTATCCGGCAAGGACTACCACTGCCTGCAGTTTTTGCTTAACCTATGGTTATTTCGTTCTCCCCACTACAAACCAAAAAAAACTGTCAATAATGATATTAGAGTCTTGTTCATACAAAATGAGAACGAATGTAAGATGTCGACTGGCTATGTGCACAAATCATTTCGTTTCACCACTGCCATTTGTTAATAATAATAACCACTGCCATTTGTTGTTAATAATAATAATAATAATAATAGGCACTTTGAAAATTCAAATAATGTGTTACATGTGATTCCTGGGTCCTTGCTTCTCACTGCACTATAATTTTTACATTTCCTGGCCACTTTATACAAAGTCACTCCCCACCGTCACCAAAATGGCAAGAAGGAGTACCAGAGAAAAGAAAGGGTCGCCGGTTTTGCAAGACCCGGCACTGGAAACTCCAATAATTATGCCTTCCACTGTCCTAACAAGTTAAGCGCAACGGCGATCGTGTAATAGGTTTGAGAGTACAGGGTGACGCCAAAAGTTATCTGAGACGCGGGGTTCCACGTGAGTGAAATGCACGAGTCGATTTCGCTAGACGTGGCTGGGGCTATAGATTTGTTGAACCAATGTATCAAACGATTAAAGTCATTGTTGCTGTCATTTGAAGCACTTTCATTATCCACATTCACAAATAACAAGATGTATTGGCTCAAGTGTTTTCAAGAGAAAAAAAATTCTACACAAATATGCTCCACAGAAGAATATTTTATTTTAATTGAAGACACACTCAGACTATAAGCATCTGAGAGTGTCGAGTGGCACTGCTATAAGCAATATTCTTGTCAGCCGCACATCACTTTCTCTTCCATTGTTATATATAAATATAATTGATATGGAAATGAACAGCCTCCACAAGACATTTCATGGTTAATAATTCATTTAGAGCTATAATATTTAAACGGTAATTCTAATCATTACTTTTTATGTCAACTTGATGATGAAAAGGTGGCTGATATAATATAGAAGAAATTTAAAATTATAATATAATATTTCTATTTCATAATGAATAGACCAGCATTTCAATGTAACAATTTTCATCAGATATGAAATTCAATTTTTATGAATTATCTTGTTAAAAAATTTTAATACTATAAATTTTTTTATTAGTATTGAAAGTAGTCAATTTATAAATTATAAAATATAGAAAAGAAATTAACGTATGTAGGATAGAAACCTTACTCTTTTATAATTATGAAATTAATTTTTTTTGGTGTTTTTTATTTTTTAAATTTAATCCAATCTCAAATAATTCATTACTATTTTAGAATAATAATTTTTTTAAGCCTAAAGACCATGATTTTTATCTCGGAGAAACATCGAAATCGTAATAACAAATTTCATTATTTCACACTACAAATATCTTTCGTCTTTAAACTAGTTCTTTTGAATAAATAAAATCAACTTTCATTGTCCCATATGAGCCAATAGTTTTATATCAAATGACCACATCCTCCAAACCCACTTAACACCTCTATACGTGGTACGCTTTTGAAAATACTCACGAGTATCTTTATAACCAATTTTAATTCAAACTAAAATTAAAATTAAAAATAAAATTATATATATATATATATATATATATATATATATATATATTTCAAATCAAATATATATAATAAAATCATAAATTGATTGTATATAATAAATCATTTAATATTATCATGGGTGAATGCAATATATTGGAAAAGTCAGTTAATTTCTATGTATGTAAATATGGCATCTAGTAGACATCAAATATAATGGTAAATATAATAAACTTTGAACATAAACTTTACTACCTTTGTTTTAATCATTAATCACCTTATTCCATGGTCTATAGTTCTAATGATTTTAACCTATGGCTCTATATGTATAAAAATGTATAACCTACAATTATGTGTAAAAATAAATTGGCATATCAATTTTATGAAAAAATGTATAGTACCTTAGATTTTGTAATATAAGTATACATAATTATTATATCTTTTGGTGACTCGGATGATATAACCAAGGCTAAACCATGTGTTGTAAACAATTTAAATCATAATGATCAAATACACATTTGTTGCATGACAATAGGAAGAAAAGAGTATGCGAGGACCATGACTCTTAGAGAGGAATAAGGAGTTAGGGGGCGTAAAGGGGTCAGGGCACAATTTAAGGGATAAAATAATATTCTTGTTATATTCTAAAGTATATTAACCTTAGAGAAGATTAAGATTTGGCAATTATGCCAAGTGGTTGCGAAAATACATTTCTTTGTACTAAGTGACAAGTTACATGCATGCAAAAGTCCTCACATTGGTGAAAGAGAGCTAAACGTGAATTCACTACCCCATTCATTCTTCTATTTCATCATACCAAATTCATATGGTTCTCCACGTGTAGGAGGAGGGACATTACAAAGAGCTAAGTTACATAAATAAGTAATGAAAAAATTCCATGGGAGCATCCTTCGTGTCCCAACATAAAGATTTTCCTAGCCGGGGAGTTAGCCTAAGGGATTATATTTACAGAGGATGGATATCCCCTCTTGCATTGTTTGGGCTCAGGGGAAATCAAAGCTGGTGATTGGTATGGATGTTTTATTGAGTGGGTAACTATGTACTAGAGGGTATTAAGGATTAGGGTTAGGCTGCTCTTGTTATCCCTTGTGATTTCATAACCCCAACTATGGGTTGCCTATTATTGATAGTCCTAGAATTATAGTGCCTAAGGCCAAGAAGAATGTCCAACATGAATAGCTCGTTGTGGGTCTTCATTATGATAAGTTTTGTAATCCTTGACTATCTTAATATGGATGATTATATGTAATTAATATGTAATTTATTTCTAATATTTTAACATTTATACGTTAAAATTTCCATGTTCTTGTTAATCATGTTTCAATTATGCATGAATTATGTATCACAATGTAGAATTCTATACTTAGATATATGTGCATATGCAGTGTATACTCACTTCTCGATATCAAAGTTATAAATTTGAAATTTACATCCATGACTGAAGAAAATATGAATTAAAGGGTCCATAATGAGTTGGCGATGGTGTGAAGTGGGCTAGGATGGTTGGGTACATTACAAAGTGGTATTAAATTACCAGTTTCAATATCAGGCTTCCATATGCCAAATGTAGCCACTGAGTAGGAATATTTATGCAGAGGTTCCCTACAAGGTGTTTGAAGAAATATTCCAAGAGAAATTTAAGGAAAATTTGGGGTAAATAAAAAAAAATGGGGACTCTTGTGGAAAATGCCCAAACTATAATAAATAATTGAATATAATTCAATTCTATAATATCCAGAATTAAGAAATATAGGCGCCTACAAGGAAAATTGGGTGATATTGGGAAAATTTCATAAAATATCCAAGTGTTAGGGTGAATTGTTCAACTATAGGCCCAAGATGCATTTAATGGGAATGCATTTCATGTTCAAAGGAAAAAAATTATGCACACAATGCCAAATTAGGCATGACAATCTTAACCTACAACTTCAACATGGCTTGAACAAAATCTTTGAGAAATGAAAAAGATTTGAAATTGGGAAAAAGTAGAGTTCTCAAAATTTGTTAGACACTTAATCCACTAAAGGTTATGGTCTGGAATATGAATAGTCATTAGAGTCCAAGAGACCACATGGAATATCAAAACCAAGGGTAATAAAACATTCTATAAAATATATGTCTTTATGAATAATATGAATTCAATGATAAATATTACTTTTGTTGTTTACATTTGTGTGTTTAACATGGTATCAAAAAAGCAAAATTGTTCCCCTGCTCAAGCGGTAACCACTGGTTTTGTGGCATCTCTATGCATATCAATTTTGTTATCAGTATTGCATTTCATGAATGTCTAGTCAGCTAAATTCTAGTTGTAATCTCTGCCCATTATCCATTGGAACTATTTCTCTCAATTTTTTTGGCGTTGTCAAGTTTGTCTCTCTATGCATCTAACCTTTGATATATAACTTCCATCAAGAAAATATGGTGTTCTTGAATGACTTCCAATTCTTCTTGAATTCCTGGGCCCCATTTCAATCGATAATTTACAGGTTGAGTGAGTTTATGTAGGTCAAAATTTGAAGGGGAAGCTTTACGCATACGCGTTCAAGATTGTAAATTGGATCCTGACTCTCTTAAAGGAGGAAGCTAATGAGGATGAGGATAATAAGTCCTTTTGCGCCATTAGGCTATAGATATACAATGAAACTCCCACCTCCCCACCTCTCTCTAGAATTGTTACCCCAAAGGAACACAAGCTATTGTCATAGTTACCAAACCCCAAAGGAACACAAGTTATTGTCATAGTTACCAAGTTCGGCCGTATTGCCGAAAAAAATAACTAAATTCGTGGATTCGGTTCAATACAATCATTAATTCGGAAAATTCAAATTCGGTACGGTGCTAAATTGTTTTCAAAGTTTTCTCACCTATTTTTTTCAAAGCTTTTCACCTGTTCAGTGCTATGTCTCCAACCTTTAGTGTGCTTCCTGCCATGAACATATATAGTATACGAGTGTAAAGGAATCTCAACGACATCTATTTGAATGAAGTAATTTGGAAAACGATGAAGGTAAATAATACAGAGTCTATTTAATCTGCAAGTTTAATACATACAGATATGTATGGGTTCTCTAAATACACAAAAATATTTTATATTATTTCATTTTTAGATACTGTTTAAATATATTGTATAAATTCAAAAAATACTTTGATATGTATGTAAATTGAAAACTATTGATCCACTTTCTTTTTATTTATTTAAAAAAAAATTATGGTTATCTCAATGACTTAAGAACTTATGTTTCAATTGTTGAATAGGAATAATCTTGGAATTTATTATCTATTTGAGAGAGGTAAATTGTTAATTCCAACTCTCCTTGGTTGATGCACCGGAAAAATACAAGTTTGGACTAGCTCAGCTATGGTGGAAATACTTTATTGAACTTACCCGTCTAACTCTTGAATATGAATCAGTCTGGTTCCAACTTTGCTTATTTGATATGCATTGGAAGAATACAAGTTTAATCAAAGGGAAAAACAAGTTTAGAACTAAGCAACTTGAAAAATTGAAATAATGTAGAGAAAAGCCAAGCTAATGCGGGATGGATTAACTTTTATAAAGTTTCATATAAAAATTAGCAAAATAGTAATTCTTAATGGAAAAAAAAAAATGAAAAAGACAATATTATTTATACAAACAAAGATTAAAAAACAGCAATTTCATTGGTAAATCATTAATTCTTATATATATAAAAAAAAAAGTAACTTCTATTTTGAAAAAAAAATAGCTTTTTTATTTTCATTAAAATTTTGAATATAATGATTGTTCATTTAAATATATAAAAAATATAAAAATAAAATTAATATATTCATAAAATCTATAGTGCCAAAGTTTTAGGTACTGAATTTTATAAATTCAATTTTTTCCCGTATCAAATCAAATTCTAATTCTCATTCTAATTTGGTAACTATGGTTATTGTTAAAGAACCACATGTTAAGTGCGACAGGAAAAATGGATTTTCCATCTTTGTAAACAACCCTGACGCTGTCGTTAAGAAAAAGCAAGTAATTTATGGTGTGGAGGTGACCCGGAAAAATGGAAACAAATTTCGATTACAAGAGGATTACCCTAGAATCAATAGTTATACAAACTACATTGAAGTTGCGTTGGTTCAGGTAAATGGATTCGTTTAAAATGTCGAGTAATATCAAATAAATAATTGTCGATATTAATATTTGTATAAAAGTGCAAAGTTGTGACTGAATTTGAGCCAATTCGAGAAGGCATTGGAGGATTGCAACAAGGCCTATAAAATCGATGCATGATGCATAACGTTACGATGCATATTATAATGATGGTGGATACTAATGAAAAAATGTGCTACTGAGTTTGAACGGATCCACTTCACGCTATGAGTCAATTTTCTTTCCATATTGTAGTTTTAATCACATGTCATGGGCTTTCCAGGCTAGAAAACGAGGTGGTTTGAGACGAAGCAAAGCCCAACTAGTCTACAAATTTAAATTATAATTTTTGGCATCATTTTGTTAAAATAAATAAAGAAATAATTTTAAGTGAATTCTCCACATCAAAGCACTTATTTTTTGAACTCTGAGAGAGTGTCTTGCATTTATTTCACAAGCCAAAGTTTGAATTTTAGTGTTGGGTCAAAAATTTCAAATTTAAGTTTTTTAAATTATAGAAGAAAGTTAATGAAATGGATGGTAGTATTTTGAAAAAGGTGATTTTATCAGGTTCTCAAGAAACACTCACAAATTATGGATGGAATGAAAAAAGAAAATGAATGAAAATAAGGAAAAAATACAAAATTTCAAGGAAGATATATAAAATTACATTAGTTGTTATCAATAAACTCACATAGAAATAATATAAGTGTTTCACCAAATTTGGACTATGCTCATGGAGAAATATTGAATCCTCCTTTTTATTCCATCTAGGAAAATGATTGGATTACAGCTTGCAACACATCTATTGCAATGTCCTCTCCTCTCTCTCGCAATTTTATTTATCTCACTTACAACACTATCTCTATAATAAACATATTAAATACAATTTCCTCATAAAAGGAGGTTTGAATTCCAGGGAAAAGAAGCCTAACATACCCTCTACTATCAAATATGTGACATAATGTTGAAGAATCCAAATTCACTATGAAATTACAATTTTTTACAAGGTAAATTTTCCAAAAATGTATCTATGGTGGAATTATTGTTGAACCCTTAACAAGGGAGATGCAAAGAGCTATGATTACCCCCATGTATCCCTCAACGATAATAGTAGGGGAGAAATAATTCCTACACTCCCATCAGGAACTAAGGTCCTAACATGACTAAAAACAAGGCATTTAAATCATGAAGATAATTCGAATCCACAATAAATAGTCTACCATTTCGAGACGGATGACAAAAACTCTAGCGGTACTGCACATGTTTGATGATGATTCAAGTTTGGACTTGGCCATTTTCTCATATTCGTCACCATACTTGAAGACCAAGTGAAACAGATTATAAACTTATTTTATCCTTGTTTATGACATTCATTAACATGTATGTAAGATTATCACTAGTATTTATACCTTCCAGCTTCAATGGACCCTCTTAAAAAAGTGATTATATGAAATGGTAGGTGAGATATAAATTATTATTCTTGGAATGGAAGGTTGACTTAATTACAAGAAGAATGGAACTTTTAGCATCACTATACAACTTTATCTTCTCCCACTTCTTTTCCAATCCCTCCATGTACCTTTTCAACCATATTATCTCTTTAGTAGCATTTGTGGTAGCAACATATAATTATTTTATTACTGAAAGTGCAACAATCATTTGTAATTTTGAAATCTAATATACTTTTTATAGACCTATAGTACGAAAAAATCCTATGATGATCCTGAAGCTCTTTATATCACTTTCCATATTTGAGTCAACATATCCCTATATACAAATATTTGTTCCTTCCAAGCACGATTCCTAAGTACTAGCACCTATCAAATAGTTGAGAATCCTCTTCATTTCCTCCTATTTATGTTTACCTATACTTTCCATATAATTTCTCATAACTCGCACTAAATGCACAATATCTAGCCTTGTGCACCTCGTCACATACATCAACCTCCCAATTGTTTATGAATATGGAACCTTGTACATGCGATTGATGTTATCCTATGTCTTCGGTCACAGGTCCTTAGTTAATTTGTAATGGATAGAAAAATGTATAGTAACTAGTGTTTCATATTTTATTTTAAAATATTTCAACACCTTTTCTAACCTATGAGATAATATAGTTTTTTTGTCTTTTGTTAGTCTCATAACAAGGATTTTCCTTGCAACAATGAAATCCTTCATAACAAATTAATTACATAATTTTCTTTTGAAAATATTTATATCCTACATGTTAGACCCTATAACAAATATGTCATCTGCATACAATACCAGGATAATATAATTACCTTTATATAGTCCTTTAAAATAAATATAGTTCTTAGACCTACATTTCTACTAACCTTGTTTTTCCATAAAACTGTCAAATTTCAAATGTAATTTCCTTGAAGATTGTGTTAGACCATACAACCTCTTCTTTAATCTCCATACAAAGTTTTATTTTCCTTTGACTTCATATCTATGTGGTTGATGATCATGTTTCTTACATACTTGTTTCATGCATATAAATGGCTTCCTCCAAGTCCAAATGGAGAAAAATTGTCTTTCCATCTAGCTGCTCAACATGCAAATCTTCTACTACCACTAAACTAAAAATAGTTTTAATTTTATTTCGTTTTGAAATATGAGAAATAATTTCATCAAAATACATACCATTCCTCGATGCAAGTACCTTTACAACAAGTCTAACCTTGTAACTCATTGTTCCAGCATCTTCTTCCTTCAACCTATAAACCTAGTTATTATACAATTCTCTTTTCCTTGGAGGAAATTGGACCAAGTTCTAAGTATGTTATCTACCAAAGAGTTGATCTCTTCTCTCATTGCTGGATAATTTTTTTTTCTTCTTCCTATATTGGTTCTTCATATATTTATGGTTCACAAGAATCATTCAAAAATAAAAAAGATATTGAAGGAATTTTTTTTTCGCGAGGTCTACTTAACCTAGTTAATATTCTAACAACACTTCTAGGAGTCTAATGTATCTATTGTTACTATTATTTTTAAGGACTTTTATTTTTTGTAACTTTTCAAATTTCTGCTCATTTTTTATTTTTTTTCCCTTTTTTATTATTAAATATTCTTTAGTGACCTTCCATGAATTTCATATAAATATAAGTACACAACCTTCACTTCCTAGATACCCTATTGAAATTATATTTCTTCTTATATCATCATGAACATTCCATACCTTTTTCAACAACAATTAGTTTGCATTCTTGATCTGGATTAGATCATTATATTTTTTTTCATCCATCTCTTCATAACAAATTAATTACAAAATTTTCTTTTGAAAAGATTTATATCCTACCTGTTAGGCCTTATAACAAATATGTCATCTACATACAATACCAGGATAATATAATTACCTTTATATAGTCCCTTAAAATAAATATAGTGCTTAGACCTAATTTATACTGACCTTGTTTTTCCATAAACCTGTCAAATTTCAAATGTAATTTCCTTGGAGATTGTGTTAGACCATACAACCTCTTCTTTAATCTCCATACTAAGTTTTATTTCTGTTTGACCTCATATCTATGTGGTTGATGATGAAGTTTCTTACATACTTTTTTGATGCATATAAATGGCTTCCTCCAAGTCCAAATGCATAAAAATTGTCTTTCCATCTAGTTGCTCAAGATGAAAATCTTCTACTACCACTAAACTAAAAATAGTTTTAATCTTATTTCGTTTTAAAATAGGAGAAATAATTTCATCAAAATACATACCATTCCTCGATGCAAGTACCTTTACAACAAGTCTAACCTTGTAACTCATTTTTCTAGCATCTTCTTCCTTCAACCTATAAACCTAGTTATTATACAATTCTCTTTTCCTTGGAGGAAATGGAACCATGTTCCAAGTATGGTTATCTACCAAACAGTCGATCTCTTCTCTCATTGCTGGATAATTTTTTTTCTTCTTCCTATATTGGTTCTTCATATATTTATGGTTCACAAGAATCATTCAAAAATAAAAAAGATAATGAAGGCATTTTTTTTCACGAGATCTACTTAACCTAGTTGATATTCTAACAACACTTCTAGGAGTCTAATGTACGTATTGTTACTATTATTTTTAGTAACTTTGATTTTCTGTAACTTTTCAAATTTCTGCTCATTTTTATTTTTCTGCCCTTTTTTATTATTAAATATTCTTTAGTGACCTTCCATGAATTTCCTATAAATATAAGTACACAACCTTCACTTCCCAGATACCCTATTGAAATTATATTTCTTCTTATATCATCATGAACATTCCATACCTCTTTCAACAATAATTAGTTTTCATTCTTGATCTGGATTAGATCATTATATTGTTTTTCATCCATCTCGATGCATTCAGAGTGGGAAAAGTGGAGGAATAAGCTCATGAGACATTTTTTGCCTCAATGACCCAGTTTTGTGAAATGGGGTCTGAAACCTTATGGGAGCGTTTGGAGGCATCAAACGAAGTTTTTTTGGGGCTAAAACTTGTCGTTTTAGCGCCACACCTTTCCATGCTATTTTACGCACATAGATATTTCTAATGGTGCAAGAAGCTTGTTAATCAGAGTCTATATGCAAACGTTGTTCCACGTAGAAGTTGACCTTCATATTTTCACGCCAATATTTCGGGGGGATGTTACATCAACCTCAAATATTCATGGAAAATGGGCTAACCACATATTTATGATGTAAAATACTCTATAAGATTTATATTGTAACTCTATTTAAGAGTTGATATGGTCAAACTTAATCACTATTAGGCTATCAGGTTGTGTTATAACAAGGCCACTAGGAAGAAGAGGAATTCCACTCTTTCAAGAGAATTTTGTTCCATAACTAAGAAAATATAGGCATGAGGGATATGAGGTAGAGAACACAAAGAGAATTTTGCAATGTAGTTTCCCATGGGCCACAAACATTACTTCTTCGTACCTGCATCGATAATTCCAAATATAGAAAGAGGGAGAGGCAACCTCACCTTCCAGCTAGGTTTTCTCCCAAAAGGGTTTCCTAAAGCATATATTCTGTTGTATGTGTATGTGTGAGATTATTTTTTCATTATGTATTTTTCTGCATAATTTTCATTCTCATGCATGCACTAATTACATTTGAATTTATAAGTCTTAAAGTTTAATAAAACTATAATAATGTAGAATATCATATTTTTAAAATAATATTATTAGGTCTATTGTGATGAAATTCCCACTAGAATATCCATGATAGTTTATGAAATAATTTTATAACTTTATCACACCTTACCCTTTCCCAAAATTTTACATGGTTCATCATTACCCAAATAAACTTGTCCAAAGTCACCTTGAATGTAATCTTTATAATATTTCCTATCAGGTGTTGCATGAAATGAAACCCTTAATTCTACCACCCAAGAATGAGAAATATTATCTATTGAGAGGAATTAAGCATATTGAGCTTATGACTTGATACATTTTATTTCGTATTATTCTCTTATTTTCCATCTCCTCCTTTTTCTTTAAGATACTAATAGCCTCTCTTCTTATGTCCCTTCGTTCCATAATACTAGCATTCTAGATTCCCTCTCAATTTTGATCAACCCTTCTTATATGTTGCATAATTCCCTCATATATTTCCTCTCTCCCTTTACCTTCCCATGTTCTCTACATTCAAATAATTACTTTCCATCTCAATTATTCTTTTCTACCACATTTGCTCACTAGGTTAACACCAAAAACATCATAAAACTTTAAAGTGTTTGAACTAGAGATAGAATGATTCATATCCATGACCAATAAATTATATATTTTGGAGATTAACATAAAATAAAAATATCCCTAACCTCATCATAAAATTTTACTCCTAAAAAAATTAATGGACTATTCACCATGTTAAGTTTATTTGAATGATAAAAAATAGAACCCCCTTATGTATTCTTCATATTAAATAAAAGCATCAAAATAAATACCTTGTTGGAAGTGGAGAGTTTTTCATATAGTTTATCCAAGGTTGTCAACAAAACTTGCATTAAATTTTCTTCCTAAATGTTGAAAGCCACTAATTCTTCCACAATTAGCCATATTTTTCCGAATGCCTTTTATAAAGAATCTCCCATTCTTCATTTTTCATAGTGATTAACTTATTTTCTATTGCACCAAATGGTAGAAAATTATTGTTATGATATAGATAATATTTTATTTGTATCTTCCATATATCAAAGTTTTGGCCATTCAACTTCTTGGAACTAAAACATTCTTCCACTTTTTCTCCCACTCAAACCAATAACCCCATTTTATTGTGTGTTTTATTATCAAATAAACATTGGGCTTTGATACTATTTGTTAATAATAAAATCATAGTGCAATAAAATTAAAATGAATGCAAAAATAAAACATAGAATGAAATAGTACAAGGGAGACGCCAATACACGTGGTTCATTTAGTTAAGACTACATCCATTAACAAATAATTAATCCTTCCTTTTATTATATCCAACAAAATGATGGGATTAGAACCTATATTAAATCCATTGTGACCTTCTCTTCTCTCTCTCATGCTATCCTCTCTCAATTATAATGATATTTCAATAATACAAAACCACAATACAGCTCCATCATAAAAAGAGGGTTGTATTCTAGGGAAAAAAACACCAAAATAACATTTACTATCATATCTCCAACCTAATAATGAGAGGTATATACTGAATATTAAATTACAATGGCTTACAAGGTGATTTTTCCAAAATTCTCTCTTCGTGGTTGCCACTCTTGAACCCAAACTAGGGAGTCCTTAAACAATTGTTTCCATATCCTTTCGACATCTTGGTGACTATAGTAGGGGATAAAGTCTCCCTACACCCCCATCAAGAAACATTGTCCACATGCATCTAAAAAAAACTCTAAATCAAGAAGATAACAAGACTCTACAATCAACGTCATGGAAGAATTATAAGAATTAAGAACCATTCTATTAAAGGATGTCCCTAAAATAGATATGGAGATGAAAGGAAATAATGAACATAAGGATAAATGTGGTGTTGAGATGGCTAGCATTCTATCACAATCGAAGAGCTTAAATGTTGAATTAAAAAAAAACAATCAGAAATTTACAATCCGAGATTCACAATAACAGGTCTTCAAGTCATCACCAAGTATAGTAAATTCTAAAGATCGATGATGAAGTTTGATAGTAACAATCCTATAACATGTATATTCCATGTGGATGAATACTTTGGTCTACACCAAGTGGAAGCCCTAGAAAATTTTAATATTGCATCCATGTTTTTAGAACAAGATCAACACGTATGGCATTAGTGTATTTGCAGAAGGAAAAAGGATTTTATTGTGTCTTGGTTCATTTAGATAGATAAATTCATAACACATAATGGAGATATTAATAGAAATGCATTGTTTAGTCAATTGGTAAATATTTTACAAAAAGGCCTATTTGCAAAGCACATTCAACAATTCCAGAAGCTAAGCCTTATGGTAAAGAATATTTTTTAGGCCTATTTATGGGAACGTTAAAGGAACGCGTTCAACATGAGGTTCACCTCTTAGAACCTAAATCTATAGAAAATACTCTTAGTATAGTAAGGAAAGTTAAAAGAAAAAATATGGACACTATAAAATTGGTCACTAATAATTATAAATAAAATCATGATTCCTGTCTTAAATTGACAAATTTGACACCGCAACAAATTAATGAAAGAAGGACAAAGGGACTATGTTTCATCTATGAAATCAAGTATAGTAAGTATAATCAATGTAGTGAGGACAAAATATTTTACATAAACTATGAGTATTAAGAATATCAAGAAGAGGAACCATCACAATATCTAGAGCTATAAGGGACTACTCCAATAATATCTTGTCATGCATTGGTTAGGATCAATACATCAAAAACACTCAAGATATAGGGATATATGGAAAAGAAAAAGGCAACAATATTGATCGATGTAGGTAGTATACATAACTTCATCAATTATAAATTAGCAAAGATTCTTCATTTATTCCCATATCCAACACCATAATTCCAAGTAGTGATTGTATATGGAGGTCCCATAAATTGTTTAAGGAAGTTCCATAGTATTAAGATAATTATGGGGGATTATTTATTATATAGTCCCATCATTGCAATCCAAATGGTTGGTTTTCATTTTGTGGTATGTGTCTAATGGTTAGAATCATTATGAAAAGTGACCCTTAATTTTCAATATCTTTTCATAAGAATTTACACAAGAGGAATGTAAATTGACCGTAAACAAATCCAAGGGAAACCTTATAAATTGATAAGTTCTAATAGCATGATAAAAATTCTAAAAAAAGGAAACCATGGTGTAATTTCAGAATTTCATTCATTGAATGTTTGAGCATCCCTATATAGTCTACTAAAGTGGATGACCAAAAGGTTATCAAAAATCATTCAATGGTATTTGGATAGATGTATAATCTCTTCCACCACTCGAGATCATGACCAGGGAATTCATTTTCAACCTATAAGGTCACCACTTACCATTAGGAATTGTAGTTATACATGTGCATAATAGAGTGATACTCAACCTAGCTAGAGTTACTTCTCTTCACCAATGGTTATGGTTAGAAACAATTATGGTTCATGGAGTATGTGTCCAAATTATGGAAAAATAAAAAAAATGACAATCAAAGACAAGTTACCTATTCCTATTATTTACTAATTATAAGACAAATTTCATAGAAAATATTATTTACTAATTTGGATCTTCATTTAGATATCGTGAAATCGGAGTGAGGTAAGAATACATTCACAAAATAGACTTTACATAGATAAAGTTAATTATGCATTAAATTTGTTATTCCATTTGGACAAAAAAATGCACTTTCAAAATTTAAAAGATTAATAAATTATACTTTCAAACCCTTAGAAAATTTGTGTTATTATTTTTTGAAGACATACTAATCAACAAAAAATGTTGGGAAGAGATTGTACAACATGCTGATGGGATCTCAACGCTATTGGAGGAGGAAAAACTATATGCAAAGTCTTTCATGTGTGCCTTTATGGTTCAAGAAGTGGAATATTTGGGTGATATTGTATCCCATGAGGGTGTCAAAGTGGAGCCTGACAAAATCAAAGCTATGAGAGAATGACCAGTCGCAAATTCCATGAATAAAATTAGAGGATTCTTAGGATTCATAGCATATAAAAACTATACAATTTTAAAGAATTATGGCCAAATAGTAGCACAACTAACAAAATTTTTGAAGAAGGAAAACATTTTATTGTACTAAAGAAGAAACAACATATTTTTTAATTCATAAAGAGTCTATCTGTACAACCCCTTCATGTCAACACCTTATTTTACAAAACATTTCATTCTAGAGAGTGACACCTTAAGCCATGTCATTGGTGCAATTTTTATGTAGGAAAGAATACCCATTTACTTTGAAAGTGGAAAATTTAAATTAAAGAACCCACTTAGAACCATATACTAAAAATAAATGTTGGCCATACTACATCAATTTAAGGAATGACATCCATACCTAATAGGAAGACACTTCAAAGTAAAATATGATCATGATAGTTTGAAGTGATTCTTGGAACAAAGGCTGTGTTGAAAAGAGAAACAAAAATAGGTTATAGAAATGTTGCATCACAAATTTGAAATTATCTATAGAAATGGAAAATAAAAAATTATGGTAGATGGACACTCAAGGAAGGAGGAGACAAAAAAAATTATTTTTCACTATATCATTTCCACAATTTGATTAGGTGGAAAAAGAAAGGATACAATGGAAGAAAGACGAGGAGTTATTAAAGTTAATTCAACAAAAACATGAGGAACTTGATGTTAGATAAACATTTCTATGGAACAATTCTTTATTTGTATGAAATATCACATCTAGTAATGTAAGAACTCTCAACTCAAACAAAAGGTCCTTTTGGAATTACAATCTTCCTTTGTAGGAGGATATTCAAGGTCCTTCAAGATATACCATAGGATCAATAAATATTTATTTTTGGGGGAAGTTATTAGAGTATATGTGAAAAAATATTTTGCAAAATGTGTGGAAAACCAAGAAAATGAGCAAGAGACAATTAGGACGACATGGATTCTATGACCATTAGCAATACCAAACCAACATTGGAAAGAAATTTAAATGGATTTTACTATGAATTCACTCCAATCTGAAGCAAAGGGTGTCACATGGTAGTGGTAGACTGAAGGACAAGGTATTCCTATTTTTTAATCTATTTTTTATCCCTTAAAAAAATTTACATTGGTAGAATCATTCATACAAACAATTCAAAAGATACATGGAATATCAAAGATTGTTGGAAGTGATAAAGGCTCAATTTTCATTCAAAAATTGTATACTGAAATATTTTCTTATTTAGGTACTCAATTGGCTCGTAGGTTATCCTACCACTACAAATTTAATGGAAAAAATAATATTATGAGTATTCTCTTATAAGGATATCTACATTTCTTTACATTAGATAAACATAAATAATGGGTCAATTGGTTGCCCTTTGTAGAATGGTGCCACAAAATATTCTTCTAGAATTCATTGAGGATGTCACCATTTATTGAAATTTATGGATATCATCCTACATCCATCATATCACCCTTGAAACGAAATTTCAATACTTAAGCAATATACGATGACATAAAACACCAAAAAAAGGTTCTTAATCTATTAAACGAGAACTTAGTTATAGAAAAAAATAGGATGAAGAGACAAAAGGACTAATATAATAGTGAAAGATAATTTGAAAAAGGGGATTGAGTATTTTTTAGACCAAAACCATATAAGAATATGTTTCTCATGAAAAAAAGAAGGAAAATAAATTAGAACCAAGATATTGTTTCCCCAATAAGGTGTTGCAAAGAATTGAAAGAATGGATTGCAAATTAGAGTTTGTTCCCTATTCACATGTACATAATTTATTCCATGTTTCTTTCTGAAGTAAGGTAATTATTGATAATATCCGAGTCCAAACTATATTATTAGAGTTTAATGAATAAATGAAGATCATACTAAAACTAGAAATGATTTTCGAAGCAATTACTAAGAAATTAAGAAATTCATCAATTACTAAGTAAATCATTAAATATATAAACCTACTACAGTAACAGGTGACATCAGAAGGTCAGTTTTTCATGTATGAACATCCATAAAGAGTCAGGTGTTGAGGACAACACTTATCTAAATTGTAGGGTCATGTTAAGCCTTATATAAAATTCATATTAAGCATAATATCCCCTTATTAAGACCTCTATATTGAGTAATTACATTTTTTTTGTTATATTATTATGTAGCATAGAACCTTTCGTTGAAGCATTTTATTATAGTTTTACCCCTTGTATTTTATTTATATACTAAGGAGACCTAGTCTTTCCTGAAAATGTAACTAGTTTTGGTGTTCATAATTGTTGTACTCATTTCAATACATATCCTATGTAAAAAAAAAAGAGAAGAGAAGCGAAATATATTATTATTAAACCATGGGTTTCATTTTGATTATTTATAACAACCCATCGTTAAAATTTCATGTCATAAAGTTAATAAAGGTAAAATAAGACCAAGGTCATGGAACAGGTATTCCAAGAAGAATGATGGGTAATTTATCCTGGTGAGTGTTCATTTCGGTTTATTATGGCTAAGGAAATGGAAAAGGGTTTGGAAAGGAAAATAAGCATTAATTGGTATTTCATTTATGAAAATAAATAAAAATAGAAGAAAAGGGAGGTGAAAGGTAACATGCTTTCATGAGAGGGAGATTTAAGAAAATATAGGCCTCAATGATAAAAAGGCTTATGCGGATAAGCTCATAGCTTACTGTAAGTTTAGTTTTGGAGATATCTCTCTATTTTCTCATACCACTGCACACTTAGAGTTTTCATGATGCACTCTAGCATTAGAGAAAGAAAGGAAAAGAAAGGACAAGGAAGAAAAATAAAGCAAGGGAAGAAAAAGAAAAAGTTGGATCAAACAACTTCAATGGGAATAATTGGAGGTAACATGTTGCATGGGTGCTTTCCTAGATGGTTTGTGAATTAATGGTACATGAATTTTTGTATTTGGTTCTCTCGTTTTCATTGAAATGGATTTTTCCAAGTGTGATAGTGGTTTCAACCTTGGCTTTCAATTTTTGGATATCCATGGTGTGATATAGTTCTTTCATTCAATTTAGATTTATATTTCCATATGGTTTTGGAACTAGGTGAGGTGGTCTCAGGAAAATTCCCACAGTGACTAGGAATACCTTGGTTGGTTTTGGTGAGATTGAGATCAAGTCTGGTGGTGGAGACATGAAAATTCCTCAAGTTATTGGGGAGTAAATTCTAAGGAATCCAAGCCGTTTTGGTCCTAGTAATCCCTTATTTGGTTCTGGTGGGATTGCAGTAAATCCCGAGGGAGGATATCATTTAACCTCCATGAAGTCGTGGTTTTTTATGTATACATTTTCTTATGTGAAACTCTTGAACAGTTTTGGTGAGATCGTAGGAGCATGAGGGTGGAGGTGGTGTGATATCCAGGAATCCTTGGTTTTTTTGTCTTGAGTCCTAGATTCATGCTTAGAATATGGCAAGGGGGCGATTGGCTGAAATAAATATTTGGTTCATCCCAATATATGGTTGGGTGGTAAGTGGAAGTCCTTAACTTTGTTTGATTTCACATATGTTAATAAGGTCTATTTTCCTATTTTATTTATGAGTATTTGTACTTGTTATTATGTGGATTTGGTTGTTACTCTATCATGGTTAATATTAGCATTATATGTTGGCTATAGGCATGGATCCATAAGAGGTTCTAGTTATGGCTCTTGATATGTTTTGATTATTTGATGAATGGTTAATGAATCCATGAGCTAACAGATGTTGCTGCAAATATTATGAGATGGAATTAGATCTTATTGATGATTCTCAAATAAGTATGAAATCCATCTGTGCATATATGCATTCATGACCTATATATTACATGTTCTCAATATGTTTGAAGAAATTCTTGTGATGTTCAAGGAATTTTAGGTCAAGTTCCTCCTTCAAATTTATATGCCTAGCATTTTTTTCTTGTCATTGTTGATTCTGAGAATTTACAAGATGTTATGGGCAATGGTAAAGAAGTCGACCTAGAATTGAGGCTCAGAGTCAGGGACGTCATGCTCCTAATTGGAAAAATTGGGTTGTAATCACGTCGAAGTAAGCCTGTGCATGAGGTTGTAGGATTCTAATTGCATGTAGTCCTTGTTGTGGGTGCGGTTGGGAACCCAGGGCAAAGAATGAGTGGTCCAACTCAAGGTTTTTCCACCTGGGATGGTTTTTCCACCTCTGAGTCTACCGTAGCCCTATAGGATGTTTTGAGATGTTGGATTTTCATTAGTTTTTGACCCCACTTCCTTAATGAGACCTAGGAGGTTAGATCAAATCATAGTAGTGGTTCCTCTCATGGTTACTCGTGCAAGCAGGTGAAATTGGGGTAAATGTGGGAGGTGATGTTATAGGGTGGTATCATATCATGGTTCAAATAATTGGATTGGATGGGCTAGTTGTGTATCATTATGCATGCATTTTCATGGTTATGGTTATGCATGCACAGTAGGTCAATCATGAATCGTGTTGGTTATTATGTAGTTTGTGTCATCATTATGCTATTGGTATGTTATGATGCTGATATGTTTGCCAAGATGGAGTAGGAGATACAGATCATCAGAGTGAGTTTTCAAGAATTCATCTTAAGGTAACAACATATCGTTGTATAGGTTTGAATGTTGGGCATGAAGGTATGATGGTTACAGTTTGTTATAAGCATCATGGCTATTTCTATTCCTATCATTCTAGTTCGTTTGTGGTTACGTGCATGATATATGCTAGTTGATCAGTGAGATCATATGCACGTGCATATCTTAGTCATGCATGACAATAAACTTATTGTTATATGCATTGCATGATGAGTATGGTCACTGTACCTAAGATCTTGATGTTATATATATCATGCTAGTTTGTATTGGAATATGTTTATGGTTGTGGTTATTATATTCAGGTATGAGTCAATATACTTGTGATCTTGTGTCATACTAATATGGATTGACTTGTTTAGATGTGATAGCCTCCCGTGGGGTACATTGAAATATGAGTTTGGTTATGTCATCTATTTGGTTTAACTAAAATGGTATGTTTATAGGTTGTATGAATTTTTGATTAATTCCATGATATGAGTATATGTCTATAAGATTGCATGAAGGAATGACCTTGTTTTAAGACGGTTTTATTACCACTATATGAGCTGAGAAAATGGATATGCACTTAAGAGAAAATGGGTGCTATTTGTAGTATTATGTCTAATAACTGTGAGTTGAATGTTGGTGATGATATATCTGCTAGTCTTGGTAAAGGTTTATTTCAAATTAGTAAACAATATTTATTGATCTTTGGAACATGTGACTAACATGTGTCAGTAGTTGCATGGTAACATGCTTGGTATTAGCATGAAAAGGTAACAAATGATTTTTTTATATATAACTAATAGTTGGGTGATGTGATATCACATAATATGACTTAATTGAAACAAGGTCAAAGGTAAAATAAAGGAATTGGATGATAATTACTTTGGCTATGTTTGGAACCGTAATTTCAAATGAACGAATGCTTTGCAAGAATAAAAAAAGTATTCTTAACCTTGATTTTTTCTGGCATTATGTGGATATGTGCTATGTTATTGAACATGTATTTGACAAGTATAACATTTGGCTTCTAGTTATGGTTGGATTCCTCAAATAATTGGAGTCCCTTGAGAGATGATATATGTACGTGTTTAGTTACAAGGAAATGTGGTGGGTATGACAAGGCCAAGTAACTGATATATTTTTATATTTATTTATACAATGACAATTATTTATTCATGGGAGTATGATGTAGGGTATTTCATGGAAAAAGAGACTACTATGAAATCATGAGTAAGGTTCGGGTTGAGCTTTCCCTTGGAAGCATTGGGAACCTATGGGGTTTATTCACGACGTTTGTTGCTAGTTTATGATTTTTTTACTTTGTAATTTTTGTGTGCTTGATTTGTAGTTTTGTTTATGTCTCATGCATGGCCATGCTACTTTCTTTGTGGTGTCATATTTTTACTAGTTTTCCATGGTTTTCTTTTTACTAGTTTTCCATGGTTTTCTTCTTCTTTGTTTCATGTTCTCGCCTTTTATGTTTTGAGGGTCTTGGGAATTGGTTTGGGAAAGAGGAAAATTGATGGAGCTTAGGGTGAGATGAATGAAATCCAATAGAAAATGTAGGATTTAGATGAATTTAGTGCATGTGTAAGAGTAGCTAAAGGAAATAATATGGCATTCAGTTGGATTGGTTGGTTTTATTAAGATAAATAGATGGTGGTAGGATAGTCATGAGAGTGGTAACATGAAAGGTGAAGCAAATGGATCTGAGGCATCATAAGCCTTGGCTATGTTGGGAACTGATGTTCTCCATGTTATGCATTCTGTGTACGAATAAAGGAAGTTCTCTTAAGCTTGAACTTATGATATCTGGTAATTGTGTTATGATTATGATTATGTTGATGTCTATATATGTATATATGTATGTCATTATCTGACAGGGCCATTATAGATCATGATTGTTTTATGCTAATGATTATATATAAGACTATAAGTGTGTATGTATGTCACTGTTTAGTAGTGTCATCAAGGATCAAGATTGGTTTATGCTAATTTTTATATGTTTATATGTATGTATTTATGTCATTGTATGATACAGTCCTCAGAGACATTCTTGTGGAGGAATGATGGTTTATGCAAGTGAATGGCATGAAGAGGTTCATGTTTATGATGAATCAAGTTGGAAGAGTAGCGCTGGAAAATATATGAGGTTAGTATCATGTTGATATTATTTGATACTATGTGTGTATACTTTACTTATAATTATGTTATGGACAAGTAATTTTGAGGGATACGTCACTGGAATGAAAGTAGTTTGATTTGCGACATTATAGGACAAGCATGGATATTGGAGAGGCACTAGAAGCAGGTTGTTAGGTAGAGACGATGTGGTCTCCAGATATGCAGTATTGGTGTTTCGTACATGTTGCATATGTCGTGTTGTGTACATATGGTGCTCTATATATGTTGTATATGCGGTGAGGTGTACATATGGTGTTGTTGGGTAGAAGTAGGTTGTTTTGTTCTAATATATGTATGTATATGTATTGTGTTGTAAAATGCATGTAGGTGTCTATATATATATTTTTTTTGTACAGCAGTGTAGATGTATATATTGTGTTGTGTTGTACACCAAGTGTAGGCGTATGTGTTGTGTTGTATGTTGGGTGTAGGTGTATGTGTTATTTTGTACAGCGAGGTACTATGTAGTAGAGAAGGGAAGATCAAGGGATGGATTGGTTTGGTCATTATCGTTTCCATATGGAATCATATGCGCATTGGCAGTGTTCCTTGGAACAATGAGTCAGTAACTATTCATTGGCGGAACAAGTAGCACAAGGATTGTAGCACTGGACATTAAATGCAGGTTTGACTTTGATAGTGGATTATTGACTTCCTGGGAAGGAGGTGAATCCTGGTATTACATGTGGGTGGAGGTGTGAGCCTATAGATTCCATTGTTGCTAATGTAGGCATCATATCCTTGTATTTGTTGGTTAGATAAATGTGCATATGTATATCTCTATATTTTATTGTGAATATTGTATCAAGATGGATCTAGAAATGTCCATAGATAGTATGGTTATTTTCTAGTGTAAGAAATTTTCATAAGTATATCTATTTGTTAATGTAAATATCGTAATGAGTTATGTTATAATTCTCCAGTAAAAATTATGATTGTCATGTTTTGAGCATGCTGTCATTGAAAATAGTGCAACGAGTTGGGTTATAAATCTCCATGGGTAGTATGCTTCATTTTCAGTGGTTTTTTGGTCATATGTATCACTGAACATCGAGGATGGTGTTCCCCCAAGGGGGAGGGGTTTGTAACAACCCCGGGTTAAAATTTCATGTAATAAAGTTAGTAAAGGTAAAATAAGACCAAGGTCATGGGACATGTATTCCAAGCTGAATGTTGGGAAAATAATTGCGTTTGGTGTTAATTTCCGTTTATTATGGCTAAGGCATTAGAAAAGTCTTTGGAGAGGAAAAGAGGCATTAATTGGTATTTTACTTATGAAAATAAAGGAAAATAGGAGAAAATGCAAGTGAAAGGTCACAGGTTTTCATGAGAGAGAAATTAAATAAAATAGAGGCCTCAATGATAAAATGGCTTATGAGGATTAGTTCACATATTTTTTTCAGTTCAATTTTGGAGCTCTCTCTATTTTCCCATACTCTATCCCACTTAGATTTTTCTTGGAGCACTCTTGCATTTGAAAAAGGAAGGCAAAGGAAGGACAAGGAAGTAAAGAAAAGCAAGGGACAATTAATGAATAGTTGGATCAAGCAACTTCAATAGAAATACTTGCAGGTAAAAAGCTGCATGTGTGATTTCCTAGCTAGTTTATGAAATCATTTGTACATGCATGTGTGTATTTGGTTCTCTTGTTGTCATTGGCATGGGTTTTTCAAGATGTGAAAGTGGTTTCAACCTTTCCTTGCCATTTTTTGATAGCCTTGGTGTGACGGGGTTCTTTCATTTAGATGAGCTTTGGATTCCCACATGGTTCTAGAGCCGAGTGAGGTGGTCCTAGGAGAATTCGCATATGGGCTAGGAATCCCTTGACCAGTTTTGGCGAGATTGTGGTAAATCGTTAGGGTGAAGGATAGGGGTTGCATTTTGTGAGAAATAACATAGCACGTGGGTTCATATTGGTGGATATTTATTCATGAAAAAATTACATAATATATTTGGGGATATATAGGGGGTAAAGGGTTTTTATATTGGCAGGTATAAAAAATTGAGCTCAAAGTTAATGAAAAAGTATAAAGGGGTATCAAAAATTTTAATGAAAAAATGGATACCTGCAACATATAGTGAAATTATGGGGTTTTCAAATTGGGAAGGTGTTTTGGGTTTATATTGGTAGGGGGTTACATAATGTGATTTTTGGAGTTATTTTCCAATATGTACTTAAATTAATTGTATTATTTAACATGACCACATCTGATATGTCATAGGTTAATTGTGTGAAGCCCCCGTGGGGTGGACACAAGAAAAATTCTCAAGGTATTGGGGAAGCAATTTTGAGGCATCCATGCTTTTTTTGGGCCTTGTAATCCTTTGACTAGTTTTGGTGGGATTGTAGTAAATCCTAAAGGTGGAGGTGGTTTAACCTTTGCGAAGCCCTGATTCATTATGTATCACTTTTATTATGTGATTACTTGATAGGTTTTGGTGAGATTGTTGGAGCATGAGGGTGGAGGAAATTTAATCTTAGGGAAGCCCTAGTTATTTTTTCCTGAGTCCCACATTCATGCTTGGAATATGGCATTGGGGTTATTGGCTGAAAGAATGATTTGTTTCAACCCAATATATGGTCAAGTGGTATGTGGAAGTCCCTAACTTGGTTGGATTTTTCATATGTTAATAAGAGCTATTTTCCTATTGAATTTGATGAGTACTTGTACTTGTTATTATGTGTATTTTATGGTTTTTATATCATGGTTATTAGTCTGGTTATATGTTGGTTATAAGCATGGTTCCATAACAGGTTCAAGCTATGGATTTCAATATGTTTTGATTAGTTGATGAATGGTTAATGAGTGCATGAGATAATAGACATTGTTACAGATATTATCAGAGGGAATTAGACCTTCTTCATGATTCTCATATAAGAGTCAGGCCCCTATGTTCAGATATGCATTCATGACATATAGATTACATGCACTCAATATGTTTGATGAAATGCATGTAATGTTCAAGGAATTATAGGTCAAGTTCTTCCTTCGAATTTCTATGTATAGTTTTTTTGCCATGTCATTATTGATTCTGATAAGTTACATGAAATTTTGGATAGTGTTATAGAGGATGACCTAGAATTTACGCTCAGAATCAGGGATTGCATGCTCCTAACTAGAAAAATTGGGTTATAACTGCATGGACGTAAGCTTGTGCATGTGTTTGAACATGTCCAACCACATGGAGGACTTTTTGTGGGTGTGGTTGAGGGACCAGGGCAGAGAAGGAGGGGTCCAACTTAGGGTTTTTCCACCTCAGATGGTTTCTCAACCTATAAGTGTCATGTAACCCTATAGGATGTTCTGATGACACTGTGTCATCAGTAGTCAACCCCACTTCCTTAATGGTACCTAGGAGGTTGAGCCATATCACAGTAGCCATTCCTCTATTTTTTACCTTAGCAGATCAGTCAATTTGTGGTAAATGTGGGAAGCAGTGTTAAATTATTGATGGTATTCTAGGTAAAAGTTTTTTCTTTGCGTTTCTATGGTTTTTTAGGTATTAGGATTTATTTTCATGAGCCAATGGAGTCAACATCATGCTTATAAGACCCTTGTGGGAAATTTGTAATTTTAAAGGAATTATTTTTTAGTCTAGAAAGTCCTATAATCTCCAACAGTACATGTCGGCCCTGGGATCATCAAGGTAGCCTAAAGAAGGGAATTTTACTGCTTCAGAAGGTTATATAAAGGAACAATTTGAATTCACTTGGAATACACTCACTCACAATTTTGATAAAAGAAAAATAGTTTGATCTATAGTCCAGGGGGGGTAAAAATAAAAAGATTGAAGGTCTAAAAGAAGCTGGGAGAATTAAATTTCTTTATTTTCAACTCTATCTCTCTCACACATGTGAAATTCTAGGGTTTCTGGGTTGCACAAACATGCCAAAGTTTTAGGTTCGAATTGCATTAGGATAGATTATAGAATTTTGTAGCTCGAAGAGGGAAAACCCTTCTCTTGACCTTGTTAACCTTAGGAGAGTTTTATTTCTCTAATTTGGTCTCAGAAGGAGGCTCTATTAGGGTATCCAATAATTTTCAAGGAAAATTTTGTTGGGACGAAGTCGCAGGTCGAAGTTGCAGGGTGTAGCAATTTGGTCTAGAATGAAGGAATGACTTGAGCAACATCTGAATTGGTACTGGTAGAAGAAATTAGTCTAGGGATTGGGTCTCTGTATCTAATTTGAAGGATATTTTAAGAAAATAAGAGTTTTTAGCTTTTCCTCTTGGAGGGGTTTTTCCCTGGTTGAGAGACTAATATCAGTGTCCTCTACTATTGCAGTTTATGTCCTTGGTATTTCTTTGATGAAATATATAACTAAAAATAACAAAAGAAAGCTAATAAGTTCATAATAAAATCTTAGGGTTAAAGAAAATAATATTAATAACCACCATTATCCATTTTCCAATATGGTATTAGAGATAAGGTGCAGAAGGAAGGAAAATAGAAGGATAGTAGAAGGAATTGTTAATTAAAAGACAGGAAGCTCTCAAAGCCTGGAAGAAAAGGACTATAAGGAAAATTGTGCTATAGTGATTTGGTTAAAGTCTCGTTGGTAGAAGGCATTTCTATTACAGGGTTTCTACATTGAAAAAAATCAATAATACATTAATCTCTCAAGGAGGGTGTTGATCTTGCAAAAATCAAGTTTATTTGGAAGGATAATATATTGGAAGTTGTTGGTGGAGGAATCGTAGGGAACATATTTCAAGGAAATCATCAATAACTCTCCAAAGGTCTTGAAGTAATCAAGAAGTTTGGAAACATCATCAAGAAGAATCTTTGTTATCAAGTAAGTAAAATATTATTACATGATGCTTGAATATTTGAGTCATATGGGTTCTTTCTACAATGATAACAAAAACATCATTGGGGCATCGAACTATTTAGTAGGAAAAAAATGAATTTAATTGATACTCACCGAACAAGAAGTAATGGAATATGTTACTAGGGAAATTACTAAACCTAAGATAAATAAGACACAATAACTAGGAAAGTACAATAAAAGGGAACCAAGGGCACAAACGATCATAGTGGAATCCATCAAAGACTATCTTGTTGCATTTGTTGCAAATTTGAAGACTTCCAAGGCCATGTATGATAAGCTAGTCAATTTATATTCGGTAAGTACAAAAGGTCACTAGATGTTGTAAAAAAAAAGTTTTACAAAATGAATAAATCAAAGGATCAGAATGTGGCATCCTTCATGATGCGAGTCTCTCAACTAAGAGACCCCCTACATGAACTTGGGGAATAATTTTTTTTATTTCATTTTCTTGCAGGAATTTATTGGGCGGAAATTTTTTAGTTCGGATTTGAAACTTTTACTACAATTTTTGTGAAAAAAATATCAATTATGGATTCCTTTCAAAAAAATTCCAAATTAAAAAAAAAAAAATCAGTCAAATCAAAGTCTGTATGAGGAAGATATCGCTAACTTAAAATTAACTATGTTGTAGAAATGTTCTGATGGAAATTCGTGGACAAGGACTCTCCCATAATTTTTTGTAGTTTTTATGCAGAATTTCAAAAACATGATTGCAGTTATGAGCTCCTCTTCAAAAATACCTTAATTTAAAAAAAAACCGGTCGAATCAGATTTTGAATGAGGGAGATATCTCTAATTTAAAATCAACTAATTTTTCAGAACTTTTCTAATGATGAGACAGTTGAATCATGGATCTAAGTTTCCAGAGTGTCGATATAAGGATTTCAATCACATGGGAAGATTCATAATGGTCATTCTATTTCAAAAAGCACATTATAATAAATATTCTGAGTTATTTTGACCGAGTTATTCCCATTTTAAATTAGTTTTTATATATGGAGCACAATCCCCAGTAGGCTCTCTTTGGAGATGTGCCCGCCCACCTTTCTTTAGTAGGCACCTTCTTCACAATCATTAGTTCCATCATATCAACATCCCGCTTGGATTATTTGGAGACATTCCCTCCCACCACAAGATATGTAGGCACCTATTGTTTCATCAACAATCAACTTCATGATTATGGGTCAACGACACAAAATATTTGTCATCGAAGTCCATGTATCCTAGTTTTTCACAAGCATTACATGGTATATCTATCCTTGAATCTTCGTTTTCCATGGTTATGGTTCATCTAGAAATCCACACTTGTTCTAAGTCCATTTTCTAGGCCCCACACTATTAGTATCACATTTGGTCACAAGAATTACAGGGTATCTCTATCCTTGAATCTTCATTCATCATGGCTATGGGTTAACCACTCAAAACCCTTATATTCATTGATTATTCATAGTGAACCAATGCTTCTCAAGAGGGAACTTCATGCAATGGGGTCCTTTTTCTCTTAATGAGGGAGGAATGATCTGAATGGAAAGTGGCATCTACCAATGCTATTCATTCATCCATGGTATTTATACACTTGTTTTATTCATCCACCAATGGAATCTACCCATGGTATTGTAAGTGGCATTCACCCATGATATTCATTAACACATGGTATTGTAAGTGCCACTCACCCATGGAATCTACCCATGATATTGTAAGTGACATCCACCCGCGGTATTTATCCAACGATGGTATTTATCCACCCATTTTATTGTAAGTGGAATCTACCCATGGTATTAATTCACCCATAGTGTTTACCTACCCATTGAATTTACCCGTGATATTGAAACTAAAAAGGGAATATAATTAAAAAGTCACAATTTGTAGAAGGGAATATTTTCCATCACAATGTAGGTTTTACAATTATTTTCTATTTTATTGAAAAAAATATTTTTATTTTTATTTATATTGTGTTCTCTCCTATTTTTCTATCATTTCAATATTTTAGAGATTGGGAGCCTCTCCCACTAATATCCATTTAAATTTTTTAGATCTTGCTGGGGTCCCCCAAAGATCTGGATCAGTCTCAGGAAGAATATTTGTATCTTGGTAATAAAGTTCGATCCTTGGGCACTCTCATTCATGAAGGAAGATTCTTATGGAGATTTACCATGAGGGTGTTAATGGATCGAGAAGGTCATCATGATGAGGTAAGTCTGATTTTACTTATTATTGGTTCTATCGTTAAAATATTATTTTTCTACCTGAAATAACTTTGCAGGAATATATGATGGTTGTTGAGGTAAGTTCAACTGTATGGATTAAGGATATTTAGGGAAGCTCAATATTTGGTACCTGGCAGTTGTGAAGTCAAGATATAGAGATCTTGGGATTAAAAGGGTGCAGTACGAGAATATAACCTAGAGGCCAAAGGAAGATCACTTTCAAGAAGAGGCTATGATCAACTTGAAATTTGGAAATTCTCAATGCAATTCCTTCACATCGAAGAAGAAAGTAATGAGAAATAAAGAATTAGTATTTGATAATATTATTAATACAATTTGTAAGGCTTGTGATGGTGAGTTCCCAAATAAAAAGGAAGTATAGATCTCCTTTGTTTTGAGAGGGAGTAAATGAGTCTCCTTCTATAGGAGCAATGTTCTATTCTCATGATTAAAGGAGAATAGGGGTTTCTTCTATGCTTCAGATGGATTCGTGTTTAACAACACATGTGCATTCTCCTTTTCAGGTGATGAAGGGATAATGACGAAGTATTGGATAATAATTTGTGGTTTCCTTGAGGATATAGAATCCAAGAAAGGAAAGGTATCAATACACTTTGACGATAGGAAAACTATCATTGAGAAGAAGGGTCAAAGAGGACATAAATTCTTTAAGGAATAAGATTAGAGATCCAATATAAGAATATTCCTAAAAGTACATATCTTTTATAGATACAAATGTGGCATGTGCCTTGAAGAGGTAGTCCAGTATAACACATAAATCCTATCATCAAAATTCTCTTTATTAAAGTAGAGCTTGCCCACTTAGGCCTCAGGGATAGTGCTAGCCATGCTAACGATGTTTACATTATGGATTGTAAACCCTACTCTTTTTATTACAACTCTTCATTTTGATTTATGAAGTTGTTCTGGTTGTACAATTATGAATACGTCCCTAGTTAAGAGGAAATGTTTAAAATGTAACTAGTTTTAGACTTCATAATTGTTGTACCCATTTCAATATGTATCCAATGTAAAAACTAATATAAGAAAATAAAAATATATTATTATCAAAATATGGGTTTCATGATCATTATTGATGGTATTCTACGAAAAAGAATGTTCTTCGTGATTCTAGGGTTTTTTAGGTCTAAGGATTACTTGTCATGAGTCAATGGAGTGAACATCATGCTTATAAGACCCTTCTGGGAAATTTGTAATTGTCAAAAGAATAATTTTTCAGTCTAGAGAATCTTGGAAACTCCAAGAGTAAAACTTGGCCCTAGGATCATCAAGTTGACCTAAACAAGGGAATTCACCCCATTGAGAAGGCTATATAGAGGAGTAGTTAAACTTCACTTGGTAGACACACACTCAAATGTCTAATCTACAAGAAAGAGTTTGATTTGTATCTGAGAAAGAATGAAAAAATGATATCGAAGGTCTAAACAAATTCGTGAGGTTGGAATTTTTTGTTTTTCGGCTCTATCACTGGAGTAAAATTCTAGTGTTTATGGATTTCAAAAATAGGCTAAAGTTTTAGGTCTCAATTGAAGTTAGATGAAAATAAGAATCTGGTAGCTAGAAGAGGGAAAACCCTTATATTGACCATTTTAACCTTAGTAGAGTTGTCTTTCTCTAAGTAGGTCTCAAGAGGAGGCTGTATTATAGTTTCCAAGAATATGTAAGGACAAAATTGGTGGGATGAAGTTGCAAGTCGAGTTGTAGTACTACAGCCAATAAGTCGAAGCTGTAGTGTGTAGCAGTTATGTGGAGAATAAAGGAAGGACTTGAGAAATGACAGACTTGGCACTTAGAGAAGGAATTGGTATAGGGATTGGATATTTCTATCACATTTGAGGCATATTCAAAGAATATAAGAGTTTTTGGTTTTTCCCTTTGGAAAGGTTTTGCCCTGGCTAAGAGCCTAAGATCTACATCCTCTATTATTGCAATTCATGTTTTTGATATTTTTTTTTCTGAAAGATCCAACTAAAGGAAAACAAGAAAGCTAATAAGCTCACAAGAAAATATTAAGCTTAAGGAAAATAAGATTAATAGATTCCATTATCCATTTTCCAATAGTCTTAGATCATCAAATATTGTTTTATATATTGTATTCAATGTAAAAGGAGGATTTCCCCTTGAAATAGGATAAAATTATTGATTTCCTATCATTTCAATGGCTAATCGTTCATAAAATTTGATCAACTAGACCCTTGGTGACATCCTTCAAAATTTATGTCTTTAGCCATATCTTATCATGTTGAGCAATTTAACGTGCAACTATTGTACCATGAAACATTCACTTGTGATATACTCTCATCACTATGGGATCACCTTATTTCACATTCCCATTATAGTTTTTCAGTGTGTTGTGTCACACCACCCTAACTTTTTTATACTGTGAAAAACAATCAAGTTCTATAATTTGGCCTCCACAACATTCTTTCAAGTTGTAATATCCAACACAAAATTTTCATTTATCCTCAATGAAATTATCTAGATTTGTGAGATCATGCCACTTATCTTTCAAGTAATTTCTTCATGTTGCAACAATGTGCCATGTACCCTCCTTGTAATTTTGCTCAATATACCGCAACATTTCATGCGTCCATTGGAGGAACTTCTCCAAGTTGCAACATCCAATCAAAATCCACCATGTGTCCTAAGCTGTATGTGGCCTTTGTATATATGAAATGAAGATTGTTTTTATGTATTGTAAGCTATATCATTGGACTCTTGTGGCCTATAGCTACATCAAAAAACAATTTTTTATGTGCAATATAGATTGTATCAGATGAAAAACATCTTCATGAAAAATGACCAAATTACTCTAAAACTTAACAAAATATCCTCCAAACATTTTTTATTTTTCTCTAAGGAATTTTTGAGGCTACATAGCCCATTCAAATATTTTAATACTTTGCATAAGGCGTCAATATAGGGCCTAAAGAGTATTAAAACTATAACTTATTCGGTGTCATTGTGGGGAGGCTAACCTTTTATCATTTGTTTCTTAATATGGATGGTTATGCATTCGTAGGATATAGATATCAATTGTGTGCATGAAAATCTTCCCAAGGCTAAGTGATAATTTTAGCCATACTAATATCATTAGAAGCTCATATTAATCATTACATATTGGTAAGAAATTTTTTTAATTATACTTGCATGATCACTCTACAAAAGGTCCTTAAGTCTTTCCCATCATGTCCATCCATTCATCTCATATCAAGGAAAGGGCATGATAAGTGGTATCTATTAACACATTAATGTAGTTAAATAAAGGCTCCATTTTATCCCGCTCATGTAAATTATTCTAATATTATTACCAATTCCATTCCTTGTACAAAATAGTAATGGATATTCATTCAATATATTCTTTTACATTAAAATTTTACTTTGCATTACCCTCTCTCTATGTATCTCTTAGTCTCTCTCTCACTATATATATATATATATATATATATATAGAGAGAGAGAGAGAGAGAGAGAGAGAGAGATAGAGAGAGGTGGGCAAAAAACAAGAAAAATACATTCATAATACTTGTTAGACTAAAAGGAACTTCTGATTTCAATTAACCATATAAATATTTCTTGAAGAGCCACTATCTCCAATAGATCTCAATTCCTTTTAAGGAACTTGAGGAAGTGGAATTCTTCACTGTATGCACTAGATGCATAAGTGAGCATATTATGAATCACCACTTAACCATCCTTTAACGTCCCATTTCTCTTAAACTACTTTTATATAAAACTCACCACCATGTAAAATACATATGTTTTATTTCATGCTTACATAGAAATAATGCAAAGAAACTATTCAACTAGTCAAAGTGACATTTTGATAAGTTTGAAGACATGAGGTCAAGAGTGTAAGAGTGTAAATAGGCCATTTAATCTATAATCTATTGAATCCAATCAAACCTTGAAATATAACCTTACTCAAAGTTAAAAATTTCAAATGGAGAAGAAGTGGATGTTTTTATCAAAGGATTTAGTCATACCATCTTATCTTTAGATCAGTAAATTTTCATCCATAAGTGAACATATTTTGAAGTTGTTATAAATGTTCTCTGAAGAATGATCAACTTCACCATTTCTATTACAGGGACGTATTATTCATACTACACATCATATTTAATGTCACCTAATATGTTCATTAGTTTATGGTGCATAGAGATATATAAAATGCATTTAAAACAATACAATGGTTGCATAAAAACTTTAGTGAAACACTTTTTCATAGTCCAATAAGTGAGTGACTAAAACTAGGTTATTCTAGTTATTAAATTCTAAGTCAACTACCCTCTAAGTTTGATCTCAACCAATTCATTACACTACTCAATATTTATCATGTCCTAAATCATAATACAATTATCATGTTGGTGAGTCTGAATCACCATAATTTATGATAGAAACTACAATTATGTTTACCATACAAATAATAATGAAAATTATACATAGAAGAGTCTCTTTGTTAATAGGAATGCATTCCACATTCCATTACAATTAAACATGAATAACTCTTTCACCGATGTAATTATAAAAATAATTTATATATATCACAATTAAATGCAAGTGTATCAAGTAAAGAAAATTGTATAAAATTTATAAACTAGGAAAGAGACGTTGTAGAGAATTGTAGCTACAAACAAATTGACGAAGAGTGAGATTTATTCCACCAAATCATATAATCAACAACACTTAGTCTTCCTACACATTCTCAACCCTTAGCCAAAACATGATAATGCCAATCCAATATCACCAACAACTAGAAATTGATTGGTTGAAGTCACAATTTATCATAATTGTGGGTTCAATAGGGATTCCTTTCTCCATTAGGTATAGGGCCTCCAAATATTATTGGTGTTATTATGATAGACTACATAGAATCTAAGGGAACTCCACCAATGACTCCCCTCATTTGTGCTATGTACAAGGGTTATTTTCTCAATTTATTAGGTAATTCAATGATGATTATATAGGCATGCACACCATGCTCCTCTTCCAAATCATGCATATTTGTTCCCTCTTTATGCAAAATATCATGATTTCATTTTTTTCCCCTATGTAACTTGGGTGATCCTTGCATTTCAAGGTGGGTACTCTTCACTCCACACATTTAGTATTCAGAGACTTCTCAACCAATATCTCATACTTACCTTATTATTCAAATGGAGAAATATTGACCATATATGATTTCTTATTACAAAATAAGTATAGAAACTTAATACTACTTGTTATAATAAAGGAACTTTAACAAGTATCTCCAATAGATTTCAATTGCTTTTAAGAAACATGAGGAAGTGGTGTTCTTCATGGTATGCACTAGATGCAAAAGTTAACATATTATGAATCATCTCTTAAATATCCTTTAGCATCCCATTTAGCTTAAACTAATTGTATATAAAACTCATTACCATGTAAAAGACAATTTTTTCTATTTAATGCTTACATAGAAATAATGCAAAGCAACTCTTGAAGTAGTCAAAGTGATGTTTTCATATGTTTGAAGACATCAGGTCAAGAGTGTAAAGAGGGCATTCAAGCTATAAGCTATTGACTCCAAACAAACCTCGAAATATCACATTACTCAAAGTTAGAAATATCATATAGAGACGAAGTGGATGTGTTTGTGTCATAATTTAGAGATACTATCTTAGATTTAGTGAAGTAAATGTCCATCCACAAGTGAACATATTTTCTATGAAGAGTGTTCAACTTCGTTATTTCTATTACAGGGTTTTATCATCCATGGTACAACTGAAATGTAATGACACCCAATATGTTTATTTGTATATGGTGCATACATACATAGTAAACTCATTGAAAACAAGGTCATGATTGCATACAAACTTTAGTGAAACAATATTTTATAGTCCAATCTATGAGTGACTAAAAATAGTTTATTGTAGTTATTATATTTGAATTCAACTACACTCTAAGTTGGATCTTAACCAGTTCATTACACCACACAATAGTTATCATTCCTTAAATCTTAATATGATTATCATTTTGGTGAGTTTGAATCATCATAATTTATGATATGGACTACAATTATGTTTACCATGAAAATGTTGAAGAAAATTGTACACATAAGGTTGTTTCCATTCGTCGAAAAACATTCAAAATTCTATTATAATTACACATGAATAACCCTTTTACCTATTGAATTTATCAAACTAAGTTTCACATCAGTATTCAATGTAAGTGTGTCAAGTAAATAAAATTGTATAAAATTTATCAACTAGGAAAGAGACCTTATTTAAAATTGCAGCTACAAACTAATTCACTAAGAGTGATATTTTTTCCACCAAATCATACACTCAACTACACTTAGTCTTCCTACAAGATCCCAACCCTTAGCCAAAACATGATACCACCAATCAAATTTCACTAACACCTAGAAATTTATTGGTTAAAGTTGAAATTTGTCATAGTTGGGTTCAACAATGATTCCTTTCTCCATTAGGCATAGGGCCTCCAAGAATTATTGGTTTTATTCTGATAGCTTATATAGAGCCTGAGGGAATTCCTTCACTACTCCTAATCCCTCAATGATTCCCCTCCTTTGTTCTATGCACCAAAATTGTCACCCTCATACTGAGTAAGTTACTAAGCATCTACACACTAGTTGAAGGTGAAAAATAGAAGGGTAACTTTCTAAATTTATTAGGTAATTGGGCGATGATTCTCTATACACCCATAACCTGCACCTCTCCCAAATCATGCATATGTGTCCCCTCTTTCTGTAAAATTTATGATGTTTCTTACTTTCCCTATGCCACTTGGGTCATCCTTGAATATCAAGGAGCGTAATCTTCTCCACTCCATACATTTACTATTGAGAGACTTCTCAACCATTACACATGAAGAACCCTTTCACCTATTTAATTTATTAGAATAAGTTACACATCAATATTCAATGAAAATGTGTCAAGTCAAGAAAATTGTATAAATTTTATAAACTAGGAAAAAGTCGTTATCTAAAATTGTAGCTACAAACAAATTTACTAAGAGTGATATTTTTTCCACCTGATCATAGAGTCAACTAGACTTAGTCTTCCTACACCTTCCCAACCCTTAGTCAAAACATGATAACACCAATCCAATTTCACCAACACCTTGAAATTTATTAGTTAAAGTCGCAATTTTTCATAGTTGGGTCTAATAATAATTCCTTTCTCCATTATGCATAGGGAATACACAAATTATTGGTATTATTATGATATCTTAAATAGAACCTAAGGGGATTCCTTCACTGCTCCATAATCCATCAACGATTACCCTCCTTTGTGCTACACACCCAAATTGTGACCCTCATACTTAGTGAGTTACTAGGCATCCACACACTAGTGAAAGGTGGCAAATAGAAGGGCTACTTGCTAAATTTATTTCGTAATTCAACAACGATTCTCTATGCACACATAACCTGCTACTCTTCCCAATTGTTCATCTTTGTTCCCTCTTTATTAAAAAAATCAAGATATTTCTTATTTTCCCTATGCACCTTGGGTCATCCTCGAATTTCAAGGTGGGTACTCTTCTCTACTCCACACATTTACTGTTGAGAGACATCTCAACCATTACACATGAAGAACCCTTTCACCCATTGAATTGATCAAAATAAGTTCCACATCAATATTCAATGCATGTGTTTAAAGTAAAGAAAATTGTATAAAATTTATAAAGTAGGAAAGGGATATTATCCAAAATTATAGCTACAAACAAATTGACCAAGAGTTATATTTTTTCCACCCAATCATAGACTCAATTAGATTTAGTGTTCCTACACCTTCCTAGCCCTTAGCCAAAACATGATACCACCAATCCAATTTCACCAACACCTAGAAATTTACTGGTTAAAGTTGCAATTTGTCATAGTTGGGTTCAATAATTATTCCTTTCTACATTAGGCATAGTGCCTCCACAAATTATTGGTGTTATTCTGATAGCTTACATAGAACCTGATGGGATTCCTTCACTACTCTATAATCCCTCAATGATTCCCCTCCTTTTGTGTTATGCACCCAAATTGTGACCCCAAGACTTAGTGATTTACTGACCATCCACACACTAGTTGAAGGTGGAAAATAGAAGGGTTACTTGCTCAATTTATTAGGTAATTCAATGATGATTCTCTATGCACACATAGCACACTCCTCTTCCCAATCATGCATCTTCGTTCCCTCTTTATGCAAAAAAATCGTGATTTTGCTTATTTTACCTATGCAACTTGGGTCATCCTTGAATTTCAAGGAGGGCACACTTCTACACTCCACTGATTTATTGTTGAGAGACTTCTCAACCACCCTCTCATACTTCACTACTACTTATTATGGAAATGTAGACATTTTGACCACACAAACTTTCTTATTTAATTACTTTGGGCAAAGAGGAAAATGTGACAAATATTTTAAAATTCAGAAATTAACAATGTGGCTTTGCCAGGTGTGACCTAGAAATGTCTTAAAAAAAACCATAAAACCCCTTTAGGATTCGCTAATCATGGTAACATGGTCTCCTAGGTGTTGATGTCTTAGTCACTCCATGAATCTATTAGGTGTTGGTGTCTTAGTCACTTAATGACACTTTCATTAGTTATGAAAAAAATACATATAAATTATCCTTGATTTATGCATACATAATACCAAAATAAAAAATGTTATCATTAAATACAATTTAAATTTAAAGATCAAAATAAAAATATTACTAATATTTATTTGTAATTAAATCTAATAATTTTCCATTTACATCAAAATTTTATATACTTAATACAATGTTACTTTAAAACGAATGGGAGAAAAATTCAAAATGACAAGGACATCAACATATTTCCATTAAGATTTATTGCGATGAACATTGAAAAGCATAATTTCGATGGTTTACACATCACCATTGTCGTAATAAATTGAAATGACGAAGACATTATCATCTTTCCATCAATATTTATGTTGATGAACTCTCGAGAAGCGTAATTTCAATGGTTTAGACATACCATTGTCCTCCTTATGAATTGATATACAATGGTTGGACCACTAGTTGCTAAATATTCAACCACATGGTCCAATAATGTATTTATTTTCTCTATTTTACTAATTTCGAACAAAAACATATTAGAATAAACGTTTTTCTATCATGGTAAAGGCCATTTGCGTTGACATGAGAATGTGGTGTGGTTTTGACAGGAATAACAGGCTTATTTAAGCTATGGTTCTCAAACCAAGACAAACTGTTAATAATGATATTGGAATCTCGTTCATACAAAATGAGAACGGCTGTATGATCTCGAGTAGCTATGTGCACAAATAATTTCTTTTCAGCAGTCCAATCTAATACTAATAATAGGTCGTTTAAAATTTCAAATAATGTGTTACATGTGATGCTTGGTCCCTCTTTTCGGGGTATGATAATAATAATCATATAAAATTTCAAATAAAGTGTTACATGCGATGCTTGGCCCTAGGGCTTTATTTTCAGCAGTGCCTTCAAATAATAGGTCCTTTAAAATTTCAAGTAATGTGCTGCATGTGATTCCTGGGCCCTCGCTTCTCTCTGCACTATCATTCTTTTAATTGTCTACTTTACACAACGTCACTCCCCAATTGATTTGCAAAAGGAGTACCAGAGAAAGGGTCCCCTGTTTTGCAAGACTGAGGTACTGGAAACCCAAATAATTGTGTGTTTCATTGCCTTTACAACTTAGGGTCAGTAACCAATATTTCGAGCTATAATTTCATTAGTATACTTCAGTATATGTTGATTTTTGAATTTTGTATTTGCATAAATTTAAAGATTGACATATATGATCACAGTGCATTTATAGTTCGAAAAATATTAATAATCCCAAGTCTATCCGGTAATAACTTTGATAGTGCAAGCTGACGTCAAAAGTTATGCGAGACGCGGAGATTGGAGTACCTGAAACCCTAAGTCGATTTCACTAATGTATTCAAGCTGGGGTCATAGATTTATTGAACCAATGTATTCAATGATTAAGGTCACTGGGGCCGTTTTTGACATCACTCTCATTATCCGCTCCCACAGATAACAAGATGTATTGGTTAAAGTGTTTTCATCAGAAAAAAATTTGTAGACGCATATAATTCACACAAGAATATTTTCTTAACTTTGGACCCACTCAGGTTATTTCACATCTGACAGAGTGTTCAGGGGCACTGCCATAGTGTCACAGTGATCTATATTTCTATTTCTATTTCTATTTCTAGCTACACAGATTTCAGTCGTAATTCTAATTATTATTTTTCATTTATCTTAGTGATGAGATGGTAGCTAACGATGTTGAAATTCAATGTAAGATATTGAAGTTTTAATGATGAAATGTTGATAAACAATTTTAGAGTTTGATGTCTTCCTGTAACACTATGCTGATTAAAATAAATATTGTTTTGGCAAGATATATGAGATTGAAAATAAACCATAAATATAGTTTTTGTTAAGTATGTAATGTTAAAAATCAATATTGTTTTTCATTTTAGGTTTGGTAATTCTAATTATTATTTTTTATTTCATCTTAGTGATGAGATGTAGCTAACTATGTTGAAATTAGATGTAAAATGTTGAAGTTTTAATGATGAAATGCTGATAAACAATTTTAGAGTTTGATGTCTTACTGTAACACTAGAGATAATACTAATTAAAATAAACATGGTTTTGGCAAGATATATGAGGTTGAAAATAAACAATAAATATGTTTTTTTGCTAGGGATATAATGTTGAAAATCAATATTGTTTTTCATTTTAGGTTTAGTAATTCTCATTATTATTTTTCATTTCATCTTAGTGATGAGATGGTAGCTAACCATGTTGAAATTTGATATAAGATATTGAAGTTTTAATGATGAGATGTTGATAAACAATTTTAGAGTTTGATGTAGCTTATTTGAATCAATATTGTTCTAGCAACATATAAGGTTGAAAATAAATAATAAATATGGTTTTTGTTAGGTATGTAATGTTGAATCAATATTGTTTTTGGTTTTAGGTTTAAATCTTATTTATGTATAATAAATTTTTAATATTATTAAATTTTTTGAAAATTGAAATTTTATTATATGTATTTTTGAAGTTTTTGTATTTCAAAAAATTTCAAAGTTTAATGTTTGGTTATGTATATATTCCAATAATTTAGTAATAAAATATTTTATGTTATATAAATATATATTTTTATTTCAATAATATATTAATAAAATATTTTAATGTTAGTTATATATATATATATATATATATATATATAATTTTGAAATGTTTAGTCTAATTAGTAGATGAAATGGATCTTTCTTATCACTTTCTTATGGTTATTTTTTCTCACAATTTGGTGGAGATTTTTAAAGATCTAGGGTTTCATATTTTTTTACTGTGTTGAATTCGTTTATAGATTCAAAAGTGCATTTTAAACAATAATAAATCATGATCCGGCCAGAAATTCCTCTCGTCTATCATTTAAACAACACTTTTTTTAAATGCCACATATTAAATTAAACAAATTTCACATCTCTTAGGAAGTAATTGAATTTTTTTTTTTTTTTACATTCGATTTCTTTATATATATCAAGTTGATATAAAATCATTTTATATAATGTGAATATTTAAATATTTTATTTAATAATAGTAAAATATTTTTTGGAAATATATTAGTCAATATGAATATTCAAATATTTTGAAAAGTAAAATAATTACACATCTTACATTAGAAAGTGAAACTATAATTTAATTTAATTTAAAATTATCTTATATAATTATATTAATTAATATAGATACCAAGTTGTTTTCTTCATGTAAGTTGATTTTATTTATTTATTTATGAGGGCGAAATAAATTTTTGTTACACACATATTATATATCAACTTTATATTAATTATAAAATAACTTATGCATCTTCTTTATATAGTGATACTAAGTTGTATATCAACAATAACAAAACTAACAATTAATATTACTTATATTTATATTGCTTTAAATTAAAACTTAAGAAAACATATATATTTATTTTTTCTTTTAAATATATTCCATTTTTCATTTAATAAACAATTTATTTATTTTTAAAATGATATATTCTTATTTTAAAATAAACATAAAAATAATTATATGATGCAGGGGCATCCGAACTCTGAAACTGAAGAGGTGGTTATGAACACGGTTATGCAAATTAGGGTAAAAATTAGTTAAAACCGTTTCTTGATCTTTTGTAAAACCCTATAAAAATGAGAGCCTGTAGTGTGTGAGAGAGAGATGTAGGAGAGTGAGTACAATGTAGGCGACGAAGAATCTGCGTGCTAAGGCTGAAATGCATTAGATTTAATGAGGAGTTTGTAACTATGTCTGTAGATATATTGAAATATTGTTATATGGATGTTTTGTATTGACTGTTGTTTGTTTATGTTTTAAATTTTATGTGTTGAATTCGGCTTTACTGTAAAAGAGATTGGGAAAGTCAAAATCATTTTTGGAAGTGATCGAATGGTAAATAGAGTACAAATTTTCAATGGAGAATCGATGAGTTTTGTCTTATTATTAAAGGATGGAAACGATATTAATAACTGATTATTGAATATTTTTAAACCTGTAATGAATTATGTTTTGATATGAGATCGGGTGGACTCCGATTCAATACAGACGACGTTTAAAATTTGCAATTGGACATGTTTAAATTTCAGTGGAACTGTGCACAACAGAAAATGAGGCACGGTGAATGTTCGAGTCCCTTTTACGAAGTTTCATCCGAGCGGTTTTGAAGAGAACACAACCACTCAAGCACAAATTTTAAGCCTGAAGCGGTTTAGTAAGAATGGAAACCATCGAGATGCGTTGGATTATGAACAGAGTTGCACGAGCGAAAAAACAAGGCATTGTGGAAGAGTATGTGAAGAGCTGAGATAGAATCGTGGATATTTTGCCGATGATATGGATCAAACATGGTTAGCACGTATCATTTGGAATATGGAAATTGCAGGTTTTAGTTGCGCCCAATATAAAGTTTTATACATGTGGAAATTTAGAATGAAATGAAAAGTTGTTTGGGCGTTCAATTTTTTGAATACATTTATGGTTGGTAAATGTTTTTTCCAAGGTTCTATTAATACCTTTGATAACGCAAGGACGATGGGTGGATGTAAACCATGTAAAATATTTGCATGCTATGACCATTTTATAATAGGTGTTATTATAAATGGAATGTTGATTCGAAATTCCATGAGAGTGGCATTGTGGAAGCATAATGGGCCTAAACCCATAGGCCCCAGGATCGAGTTCAAATTTTCGGAGCGATGTATCTGTAGCTTGTTATGGATTTTAATAAGTTGCAAGTTGTTTTTGTTAAATGAAAGGTGAACCCTGCCCTGTGGCAGATTCATTTTTCATCAAGTGGTATCAGAGCGGGAAAATATTTCCTGCGGAGGAAGGAGTTTGCGTACAAAGGAAAAAGAGGTACAGTTTTGTTGAAGTTTTGTTAAGCTTGTGATTTTTTTGTTTTGTTAAGGTAGCAGCAGAGGAAGGTGAGAAGATGCAGAAACCTAGAGTAGGAGTACTCTATGGTTCCACAAGAGCGAACCAGAGAGATGCCAAAAGACTGAGCTCAAGAGAGAATTTTTGTGAGGTATCTGGTAGCAGGGAGGACTTGCTATTGCAGAGGTTTTGTTGCAACTCAAAGAGAACAATTCCACAGAGGACGTGGGTAGAATTTTTCAGGAGATGTTGCTACAGGAAAATCACAAAGAGCAGTTCCACAGATGATGTGGGTAGAATTGCTGTCAAATGTAGAAGCCATATGACCAGGAGGTCATAAATTTTTGTGCCTCATGAGTCTGATGCAGTGGCATCCAAAATATGAAATTGAAGAGGTGGTTATGAACATAGTTATGCAAATTAGGGCAAAAATTAGTAAAAACCCTTTCTTGATATTTTGTAAAAACCTATAAAAAGGAGAGCCTATAGTGTGTGAGAGAGAGATATAGGAGATTGAGTACAACGCAGTCGACGAAGAATCTGCGTGCTAAGGTTGAAATGCCTTAGATTTAATGAGGATTTTGTAACTGTGTCTATAAATATATGTGAAATATTGTTATATGGATGTTTTGTATTGAGTGTTGTTTTTTTATGTTTTAAATTTTATGTGTTGAATTTGCCTTTACTGTAAAAGATATTGGGAAGGTCAAAATCATTTTTGCAAGTGATTGAATGGTAAATAGAGTAAAAATTTTCAGTGGATAATCGATGAGTTTTGTCTTATTATTGAAGGACGCAAATGATATTAATAACTGATTATTGAATATGTTTCAACTTGTAATGAATTATGTTTTGATATGAGATCGGGTGGAGTCTAATTCAATACAGACGATGTTTAAAATTTGCAATTGAATGTGTTTAAATTTCAGTGGAACTGTGCACAACAGAAACAAAGGCACTGTGAATGTTTGAGTCCATTTTACGAAGTTTCATGCGAGCGGTTTTGAAGAGAACACAACCAATCACGCACAACTTTTAAGCCTGAAGCATTTTAGCAAGAATGGAAACCATCGAGATGCGTTGGATTATGAACAGAGTTGCACGAGCGAAAAAACAAGGTAGTGTGGAAGAGTATGTGAAGAGCTGAGACAGAATCGTGGATATTTTTCCGATGATATGGATCAAACATGGTTAGCACGTATCATTTGGAATATGGAACTTGCAGTTTTTAGTTGCGCCCAATATGAAGTTTTATACATGTGGAAATTTAGAATGAAATGAAAAGTTGTTTGGGAATTCAATTTTGTGAATACATTTATGGCTGGTAAATGTTTTTTCCAAGGTTTTTTTAATACCTTTGATAACGCAAGGATGAATGGTGGATGTAAACCATGTAAAATATTTGCATGCTATGACCATTTTATAATAGGTGTTATTATAAATGGAATGTTGATTCAAAATTCCATGAGAGTGGCGTTGTGGAACCCTAATGGGCCTAAACCCATAGGCCCCAGGATTGAGCTCAAAGTTTCAAAGCGATGAATCTATAGCTTGTTATGGATTTTAATAAGTTGCAAGTTGTTTTTGTTAAACGAAAGGTGAACCCTGCCCAGTGGCAGATTCATTTTTCATCAAGTGGTATCAGAGCGGGAAATATTTCCTACGGAAGAAGGAGTTTGCGTATAGAGGAAAAAGAGGTACAGTTTTGTTAAAGTTTTGTTAAGCTTGTGATTTTTGTTTTTTGTGAAGGTAGCAATAGAGGAAGGTGAAAATATGCAGAAACCTAGAGCAGGAGTGCTCAATGGTTCCACAAGAGCGAACTAGAGAGATTCCAAAAGACTGAGCTCGAGAGAGAAGCTTGGTGAGGTATCTGGTAGCAGGGAGGGCTTGCTATTGCAGAGGTTTTGTTGCAGCTCACAGAGAAAAATTCCACAGAGGACGTGGGTAGAATTGTTCAGGAGATGTTGCTATAGGAAAATCACAAAGAGTAGTTCCACAGATGACGTGGGTAGAATTGTTGACAACTGTAGAAGTCATATGACCAGGATGTCATAAATTTTTGTGCCTCGTGAGTCTGATGCAGGGGCATCCGAACTCTGAAACTAAAGAGGTGGTTATAAACACAATTATGCAAATTAGGGAAAAAATTAGTTAAAACGGTTTCTTGATCTTTTGTAAAAACCTATAAAAAGGAGAGCCTATAGTGTGTGAGAGAGAGATATAGGAGAGTGAGTACAATGTAGTCGACAAAGAATTTGTGTGCTAAGGCTGAAATGCCTTAGATTTAATGAGGATTTTATAACTGTGTCTGTAAATATATGTGAAATATTTTTATATCGATGTTCTATATTGAGTGTTGTTTGTTTATGTTTTAAATTTTATGTGTTGAATTCGGCTTTACTGTAAAAAATATTGGGAAGGTCAAAATCGTTTTTTCAAGTGATCGACTGGTAAATAGAGTACAGATTTTCAATGGAGAATCGATGAGTTTTGTCTTATTATTGAAGGATGAAAACGATATTAATAACTGATTATTGAATATGTTTAAACCTGTAATGAATTCTATTTTGATATGAGATCAAGTGGAGTCCAATTCAATACAGACAACATTTAAATTTTGCAATTGGACGCATTTAAATTTGAGTGGAACTGTGCGCAACAGAAACAGAGGCACTGTGAATGTTTGAGTCCCTTTTACAAAGTTTCATGCGAGTGGTTTTGAAGAGAACACAACCACTCACGCACAACTTTTAAGCCTGAAGCGGTTTAGCAAGAATGGAAACCATCGAGATGCGTTGGATTATGAACAGAGTTGCACGAGCGAAAAAGCAAGGCATTGTGGAAGATTATGTGAAGAGCTGAGACAGAATCGTGGATATTTTGCCGATGATATGGATCAAACATGGTTAGCACGTATCATTTGGAATATGGAACTTGCAGGTTTTAGTTGCGCCCAATATAGAGTTTTATACATGTGGAAATTTAGAATGAAATGAAAATTTGTTTGGGCGTTCAATTTTGTGAATACATTTATGGTTGGTAAATGTTTTTTCCAAGGTTCTATTAATACCTTTGATAACGCAAGGACGATGGGTGGATGTAAACCATGTAAAATATTTTCATGCTATGACCATTTTATAATAGGTGTTATTATAAATGGAATGTTGATTCGAAATTCCATGAGAGTGGCGTTGTGGAAGCATAATGGGCCTAAACCCATAGGCCCCAGGATCGAGTTCAAAGTTTCGGAGCAATAAATATGTAGCTTTTTATGGATTTTAATAAGTTGCAAGTTGTTTTTGTTAAATGAAAGGTGAACCCTGCCCTGTGGCAGATTCATTTTTCATCATTATATATTATATTAGAATATAGAATGTCTCTAGCCTTAATACTTACTCTAAAACTCACCATAACTAATAATTGAAATATAATTTTTTTTCTTTTACATAGACCAATTATTTTAATAATTTTATAATGCCAAGAAAACAACTTATCTATAATAAAAACAATTAATATGTTTATTTTTTATAAATATTTATAATATAAACAAAATTTATTTTATAAAAATAATTTCCATCCCATATAAATTTAGAGGTCACAACTATATAAACACTTTAAAAATGCATTTTTGGATAAATAAAAATAAAATCTCATTCTCTTGCATGAGTCCATAACTTTTTATTAAATGACTACATCAACTTTCCTCAAAACTCATTTAACCCTTCTTTGCCCTTAATCAAATCCCTACATGAATATGTCATGATTGAAAACACACATAATCATCTTTATAATAAATTATAATTCAAACTGAAGTTAAAATATAAACAAGGATGGTTACAAAACAACAAGTCCTTGAAATTGTTTCGAACACATTAACAAGAATTAATGAATCCAAGCCGTGAACTTGTTTCAAACACATTAGCAAGCAGTGACGAATCCAAGAAAATACAAACAAATACAAAATAGTTGATATGCAGGTATAGCCAAATACCATCCAACACCATCAAAGAAAAGGACAATGCTCTACAATGAAATCAAACACCATTAGTCACCATCAGTCTGTAAACTATATTAATTAATTAATCTGATTACACACATTTATACATGAGATATTCTCAAGATAGGAAATCTATCTTGGATGCACAATAATGTAGTTGAGAGAATATCTCAACCTCACACTACACTAGGAACTAACCTATAAGATAGGAACAGACTCTATACATAGAGAAAATAAAAAACAGAAGACAAGTAGGAATTACATATTCCAACACTCCCCCTTAATGACAACTTGTCTCAATATCTATCTACAAAATCTACAACTGGTTCTATTTGATAATTGACGTTGTTGTCGATGTCCATATAAAGGAACAACCATCTACCGAAATGCATGGGTTCCAACCGCTGCAACCGCCAGTCTACTAGGAAGTCCTTCACATACATGGTTCATCCAACCTCTTGATTAACTCCCCCTTGATATAAAATTTCACCTTATGGAGTCTAAAACCAATACGGCCCACCCAAGTGTATCCATCCCGCATGACACACTCTTCCAGGGTGTTAAAACTCTGTGACAGAGGGAACATATAACAAAGGGGTATGCATGCCTCTCTGGGTCTTACAGCATGTACAAACAATAAATGACATGTAGATTTGCTTCTAATTACAAACTGTGACTCATACTCTACATATTCATGAGTCTATTCTACAAACATAAACAAACTCAGAAATATATAGTTCTAGCTACCTTCTATGATCTAGGAATAGACTCCTTAAATAGAGAATTACAACCACAAACAAGTAGGAATTACATATTCCAACTCCCCCTAAACTACTACTTGTCGTGATATAAATTCACAAAGTCTAGTTGTGGTCAATCATAAGAAAAAAAAAAGAATATGTCGACGTCCATATAAAAGAGCAACCATCCACCAAAATGCATGGGAACCAACCGCTGCACCTGCTGGTCTCATAGGATGTCCTTCACATACATGTTTTTGTCAAGCATTATCACTGCATACATGTACTTGTATCAAAAAAATGTGTCTGTGACTCAAATTCACCACAAACGGGAAAATCCCATGTGCAGAACTGGCAATACTGTCTACAACTCAGATCCACCACAAATGGGAAAATCCCATGTGCAAAACTGCCAAAAGAAAAATAGATCAACACCTTTCTAAGCCAAATATACACGTCCAAATAAAAATCCCTAACAGTCGTGCTGCTTGCACCTTTCGATGCAAATGTCAGATAGAAAAAACGCGCAGACCCTCCTGTGCTCAGAAACAACAATATCTCAGACCTGTGAGTGAGGTGTTTACTATAGTACACCTACTTCTGTGAGCATTTAAGCTCCTGTGAGTATTTCAGCTCTTGTGTGCACCCGGGGCACCTATAGCCACGAAGGCTCCTATAGCCATGAAGGCTCCTGTATGTGGTTTCTGGTTCACCACAAACCATCAATTTATAGTGACAAAATATGGTTTTTGGCTAACCATAAACCTATACTTACAAGGTGGTTTTGAGATTACCACGAAATTTACACATGCCTTAACAAGACATACAATCCATACTCCAACTTTTGGAGTTTGCAGGTACATAGCATGACCACTACAACAATTTTCGTAGACTTTCTTATAACATGCTAGGGATTCTATCCCACAAACCCACACTAACTCAAGCAAACATTTACTTTGTTGTCCATCATAATAGTTTTTGCTGCTTCATTACCTCCTCTTTCATTGCTCACATCTTGGGCATCTTTGACGTTGTCAATTAAAACTTAGAACTTCACGTTACACCTGTCATTTGTTAGAGTAGCTAATTCTAACCAAATAACTTTACCTACATTGATTTAGCTAGGCTCGATAAGTCTCAATAACTTTGAACATGATTCCAAGAAACTAAATAAAGAATAAACTCTTCAGATTAAATTTCTCTATCTCTGCCCATAGATGATTATTTTCCAAACATACCAGCAACCATTTTTCACCAACCATACCTGTGAGGGGTCCACTGATAAAGAAACGGATTGAAGACTTTTCAATTGGACTCAATGCAGTGCATTCCAACATTGATGATCCAGACATAGGAACTCACAACCATACGAAGAGAAACAATTTTCCCTTCTCAAAACACTAATCCAGGACACTATGGTCCTATCCTCCGTCATCTACAAATTCCCCTGTTCACAGTATCAAGGTTTGGTAACTTCTTCCAACCATGCCTCCTCATGCTCGCTGACATACTACAACAACTAAGACCCGTTGTCCAGCGAATCTCCTCGTAATTGAACATACTGATCTGTCTCCACAATCTGTTTCCATCACACCGGACACACACAAACTAGATCATCCTCCAATCTCTGATGCTCCCATATTCAGTGTCATGTCATCAATATATCTTGTAGATAATAATTTTCCTGCAAATTTGTGTATTGTTGGAATGACCAGTTCCAACACACACTAATAATATTACAATAGTTGGTCACGCCAATGTCACTTAAATTACAACCAGTTTACATTGTCATGACACTTACACAACAATACATTGCAAATTTAAAAAAAACATCATCAGATAATTAAAACATTGATATGGTAGCATAAATTTCTCCCTCTCTATATATCGAGTGAGATGAAGCCATGAGAACAACTCCAACACCCGAGTCATCCTTTGAATGATATATTAATGTTGGCAATTCTGCAACGTCATTCACATTACCTCTTCCAATCTTTTTCAATATTCCAGCAACCCCAGCTCCTACCAAACGAGCACCACGTTCTGCTACAGTGCAGAAAAGTTCAACAACCATTTTTCAAGCACTCAATGAAGAGCATGGAATCCCCAAGACATCCTTTAATATTCTTCTGGCGACTTTGAAATTAGTAGAGGTGTTATGGGATAAGAGTTGATTCCATTCGAACTATTGGTTCAACTTTTTTCTCGCATTTCAAGTCCACTAAAGAAAATGATCAATAAATTAGACAGGCCCCAACCAAAACAGTGATAGATGTCTAGTGTGAGTCATTCTACAAACACGTTACTTTATCACCATTATGGCTATGACGAATTTTGTTCTTAAAGTGCTCAATGCCAGCTTCAACTCTTGTGGTAAAACCAACATGAATCCTATGCACTGGAATCGTTTGTAGCACTGGGTCTTCATATATTCCTTCATGCCTTGCCCATTGAATAAGGCTATGATACAAAGGAAAAAAACTTCTTTCGAAAGTTGTATATGTGAAGTAAGGAACTAGAGCAGAGATAACAAGAAGTAGTGTAATGTCGTAGGACTAGGACCACAAGCTTCAACAAGAACTTTGTATGCCATAGTTGAAAATCTTGGTTTAATAGATCCATATAAAAAAATAAACAAACACAAGAAGGCAATACTTCCCCATATAACTAGATGTTGTATCCACATGAAATAACTGATGGCCAGTGCTATCTAGAAATTTACTGTCCAGAGAATGCAAGTATACATGGTTGCTCCAAGGACCTCCATACCTGAAACTTGACCACCATGTCGAAATGCCTGATGCTTAAGGATGCTTGTAGAGAAAAAGAAAATAATGGTAGAACTACAAACCCCATTAAACATCCAGCCAAAAAAAAAAAACTGAGCCCAACGAAAGAGGATATTTTGTATTCCTCCCTGATATAGAAGTGGAAACTGTAGGCAGAAACGTACAGATACGATCCATCATAAAGAAAATTTCCATCCTCATAGAAAGGGAGGTTTGTATGGTCACTGCGCTGTAGGCTATGCAAGCCTTCTCCAAAACCTGCATAGGTTCGGATCCACACCAACACAAAAAAAAATGAACGTTGACAGGTTCACTGCTTGTAGGTCTCCCACCACCATCAGCAAAATAAGACTTTCACAGTGTACAGTTCCAACTTTGCATTATTCCCCATCACTAGGCATTTCACTGCTTACCTAGAGATCTTCGACATAAACGAGGACTCGAGCTTCTTCACAGCAATATCTAGCAGCGAATGGAATCATTTGCGCCCGCCCTCACTGGCCTCAAGTTCTCTGTACATCACCTTTCTGACCACATGCAGACCATCCTTCGACCATACACATCCACCACGAGAGGCATTGGATCACCACACAAGATCTGATAATAGATCTCCACACCAGTGCCCCTTTTGCTCCAGCTCCGACATCCATTTTTCTCTAGCCAAGAAACTCAGCTCCAGGCACATCGAAATAACAGTGCCCATCTCCCTCAGCATTCAGCATTTTTTTTTATGTCTCCTGCCTCACCATTCTAGGAGCACATAAATCCTATCCCAACAAAACATATTTGGAGCCCTTCAATGCACTTTGCAGGCAGTCGAGCTACTACCACCACATCTGCCTCTGTCGCCTCCCGCCGCCAATCGACAGCCTAGAAATTCACTCTTATTACGACGGTCTCACAGATTCCCCAACATAGCTTCCTTAGTTACTGGAAAATTCTCCATCCCATGCCAACACCTTCACCTTCATTAGCTGAACTTTCATCCAGGACTCTATGAGTGGATCTCCAGAGCCAAGCATAACAAAATGGACGTCATCAGTTATGGAAGTGCTGATTAAATAAGATCAAGTCCTTTTTGGTAGTCCAATCTTCCAATGAAACCAATAAGCAGCACATCTGGTTGAACAGAAACTTCAAGCTCTAATTGTAGAGCTCCCTTGGATTCCGCCTTTCCGGAAAGGTCCTCTACTAACAATCAGACTTCGATATGCTGTAACAATTGCACCTTTCAATTGATTAATAGCTTCATCTCTATCAAGAGCACCATGCTTTCTTTCTCATGTAGGAAAGACCCATTCCAGTGATCCATACCAATCAGGATGGTCAAGCCACTACACCAAGCCGCCTATAGAAACTCCAGCGATGCCTTCGCTCAATCTCACGCCCAATTAAAAACACACTGGTTCAGATCTGGCTCCGATGGAGTAGATCGCTTACAACAGTAGCGATTCTAGATGGACAAACAAATATTAAAATAAAATATATTTTCCTACTCCCAGGAAGGGCCAAAGGCCCTTACGGGCTCTGATACCAAGATAAAATATCAGTCTATAAACTATATTAATTAATCAATCTGATTACACAAATTTATACATGATATAGTCTCAAGATAGGAAATCTATCTTGGACGCATAATAATGTAGTTGAGAGAATATCTCAACCTCACACTAAAATAGGAACTAACCTATAAGATAGGAACAAACTCTATACATAGAGAGAATCACAAACAGAAGACAAGTAGGAATTACATATTCCAACAATATGCAGGTATAGCCAAATACCATCCAACACCATCAGAGAAAAGGATAATGCTCTATAATGAAATCAAACACCATTAGTCACCATCAAAGAAAAGGACAATTATATATAATGAAATCAAACACCATCAGTTTGTGTCATCAATTTAGGGACAGGAGAATGGTAATGTTGGAAACCAGGATCACCATGCAAAGGGCTTTGAATCTTCCTATGTCAAGGAATGAGGATTTGCTAAAAGAATTCTTGATCAAGCTGATGTACCAATGACAGGAGAGATCCATCATTTTTTGTTGTTGATCCAGAGATAGATCATCAACCTCCATGCCCCAAATTCGTGCAATAATATGAAATAATAGGTAGCACCTACAGAAGAAGTTTCACCCGTTGAAGCAGTCCAAGAACCAACCTTAGATCCATCGCAAGTATATCTTGTAGCAGTAGTAGATGAAGAAAAAGTGGTTTTAGGAACTAATATAGATCATCTCTATACCTATTTCATCTTAATAATTGGAGATGTTCTCTGAAGCGGGATCTTCTCTCACCTATGATGATTTCTATGCTTCCTGGTCTCGCTTCTGCAAAAACAAATTGTAAGGGAAAACTTTAACTCTAGACCTTAAGGAAGAATTATGAAGCGGCTAGCTATTGGGATCAGGGTTGGAGGCAGTTTGGGTGGGTGTGAAACCCTCCCTGAACGGTAGGGTAAAAAAAGGTGTTTGCGGTAGGGAAAGAGGAAATATTTGATTTGTTTGAAGACAGTGGGTATTTATTTCGGAGGTGGTTACTACCATGTGTTAGTTGTAAATGACTCGTGGAAATTTCACAGTTGCATGCCCCTTCAGATCATGCAATGTTTGTCATAATTAGAAGATCACCAGATGACATTGTACTATAAAAAACATTTAAAAACATAATGCAGGAGAACATCTCTTAGTCCTCATAAATGTGTTTATAAGTATCATCATGGAAAATTTCATTGACCTGAAAATGGATTTTAAAGGAACAGGTGGAGGTTAAAACCCAAGTCACAACAAAAAATGATAAATGTATCGTACAAATTGTATTTGGTCATGGAACTATGAAATTTGAATGCAATTCCTCAACAAAGATACTATGTACCTAATTCTTTTTTAAGACCATCACTGGGAGGAAAGTATACAATACCATCTTGAAACACTTCCGCTATGTCCGAATTTCGAAAATGGGATACAAAGTGCTATTATGGCAGAGATTAGAAATATTTAATACTTGGTTTTGAATGGCTAGTAGTCAAGCAAGTCACTTATGACACCTACAACTGAGCCAACTAAGGCAACCAAGGATATAACAAAGCATGTTATGCTCGACAACTAAAAAACCACCCACTTACAACTCCATCATGGAAACTTGTATTGAACTATGTACATTTCTACTGGGAAAGAAACAGTGAGTGGAAATAATTCCATCACTCCCATAATGCCTACAATTTCATTGAAGAAAGGAAGAATCATGGACACCATAGTTGTAAAAATTACAAAACAGGTCCTCCACAACAGACAAAAAAGGGTGAGATTCAATGCCACACAACCTGGAAATTTAACTGTATACTTCTTATGTATGAAAATGATTTTTTCCATGTATCAGAGCACCATTCCTCAATGAATGAAAACTTTTGTATTATAAATTATTAGCAGTTTCATTAGGTATTGAAGTGATAACCTAATAACAACCAACCAAATGGGTTACAATGCAGATATTTGAAATGTAAACCAACCAATATGGATCATAAAATCCAAAGCATGTGAGAAGATTTACAGGGGCATGGTTTCCAAATGCTACATAACCTACACAACTTATAGACATATAGAAGAGTGTGGTGACTACTCCAATAGCTGTCACTTTTTTCATGGTTTTTTTCTCTGCTGGTGTTGATTTTATAATATCCTGCAAACAAAGATAAATTCGTGAAACAATACCAACTCTTTATGGGTCAAAATTCCATGTTAATAAACATATCCTAAATATTACTTGGAATATTGATTATTTTCTATCAATTTAAAAAGAATTGAAATATTCCCTAGTTAGGAAACCAAATCCAACCAGAAAAAAGAGGCAAAGCTCTCACCAGAAATGAAAAGTGTTTTTATTTACGAAAGATAAATATTTTAGAGATATAATCCCATGTACATTTAGCCTATATTGTGTCTCATATGAGTTCGAAATGATTCAACCAGACTTCAAATTTTTTTGAATAGTGCTAAAATCACATGTATCTTAATGAGAATCACGTAGAAAGAATATGCAAATGCAACATTTCCAAGGGCCTAAAACACATGCCAAGTTTTATTTACATCCTCCAAGAGCTCTCCAATCCCTTCTCCCTTCACAGAACCATACAAATGTCTTTTGTTCTAAAAGAAACATGATGGTCAATAGTTTTAAGAATTTCAACCATGAAACCTACACTACAGTTTTAGTTATGCGTTGTTTACCTGTATATTTTCCAATTCCAAGGCCCAACCCAATTATTGAATATGAAATTGACATGAATGCTACAACTATTGACAACCACCACACTTTGTGCAAGTTTGGTATCTGTGAAAATATAATATGCGCTAGCCTAAAAATGGCCATGTACATGTTGTTAGAGATGTGGCAAGGATCGCCCATCCCCTTTTCATGAAAGCAGTTTGATCTCTCAATCGCCCTATGATAATCAACCCAAAAACCGTCAATACTAAGATGAAGCCAAAGAGCCAAACATCCATTCTTGTTTTGTTCCTTTAATCAACTTTCTTGCAAATAAGGGATTTTAAACCAATTTAGTATCACTGATATCTTACACCATGCTGATTGAAGAAGTGATGGTATATCCAATTTTTTTCCCTATAAGATTTATGTATTGTATAAATCCACGTAAAATTACTTGTGCACCACATATAATAAAATCAAAGATGCCAATGCATTGGCTAAGTGGCTGGTGTTTTAAATGAAGAAAAGGTTTTCACTATTGTTTAAACTAAGTATGCCATAACAATAAAATACCAACTATATTATTCAGAGAAACAAGAAGAAAGAACTGACCGAGATTGGATTTGGAATCATCCTTTCATGTATATTTATGCTATCCAGTAACTAGGTCTGGTGAATGATAACAGTTTACAAGTAAAAGTGAAGTATAATATCTCACAACTAAAAATCATACAAGAACAACTGGCCCTACTTTCCATCCAAGTTGAGACATACTCCATGCCAAAGATAGCACTCTAGACCCAAATACAACTGTTATCACATGGCAAGAAGTTGTCCATACTTTTCTTTCAAAGACACATAACATTATAACCAATTATATCTTATCAACATAAAATTGTTACCAATTAAATCCTATAAAATTTCCAAAACAATTCAAATATTTGGGATCACATTCAGCCTCTTTACTCTATTATGCATTAAGAAATCAGAGCTATTCCATTGAATACATAGCTCAATTTTCAATGGGGTTGAGTAATTGATTCAATTTGTGAGTATGTGCACAATATTTCTGAATAAGATTCATGGTGCTAGCGAACAAGGGAAGGTCTTCAACTCTGTGTGAGGCTTCAAAAAAAAAAAGATCATGTACATACTTCAAATCAAGAATAATCCTATTTAGAAATGGATTTTTAATCAAAATGTTATAGACTAGAATCCCTTATATGTATCCTTTCCTTTATGTTTGTCTTGGGCCTAGCTCTGACAGTCCAAATATATCTCAAATTATATTACAATGCGTATGAAAAGGGTTTATACTCTGTTGAAGATTCAGAAAAACCAAGATACCGCGCTTATGATGCTTGCTCCATTTTCTGATTTATTACTCTAGTAAAATTCACCTTACACCTAGTTATTAAAATTCACCAGACACTTACACCAATTCGTTAAGATAGACATCTGGCCCAAAAAAAAATTATAATCCTTCGTGGAATTAAATAATGTTCAAAAGTCTCGAATTAAGTCTTAATTGTAGTTGATATTTCAACACGGCAACAAAATTTCATGGATTTCAACTATCATGTCGTATGTCTAATTTTTCTTCCTGGTAGAGCCCATCCTTTTTTTTTTGTTCTACGTAGTCGCAGTAAAGGCCATTCGAGAGTGCATTTTCTCATGTCCTCTGAAGCTTATGTCATGATGAGAGGAGATTATCTTCTTGAACTAGACATTACGGTTGTGGCCACAGAGGAGAATCACAAGAAGGATAAGCATAATAAGGAGGTTAGGAAATGGACTAAGCCTGCATGGTTTCAATGAGAAAGCATTTTCGTGCCAGAGTGGGGTCTTGACTGTAGATTTTGGTACAAAACCATAAAATTTACATGTTAGATGGAAGAGATTCAATGTTAAGGCAATTTTCTCCCTCTATCTATCATCTCAGTGAATAGTTATGTGTGCCTTCTAAGAATCAACCCAGAGACCAATATTATGACCTCCTTTTTTTTATCAATGAATGTTGCAAAATCATATGGAAAAGGTTTCATTTATATTTATAGAAGCACAAAAATATATCCTTTTTCTCTGTGCGAATCCTACAAACTCATATCTCAGCTGCGAGAATAATCTAGAATAATTTAGAAATAGGAGTGGTTATGGTTTGTTGAACGAGAGTTTTATAATTAGAGTTTAGTTGCACCAGTTTAGAATTGTTGCCCCAAACTTAGGAGGATTAGGTGAGTGGTTATGCTATAAATATGTAATGTCATTTTTGAGATAATAACAAGTAGTGTGAGCTCTGTCTCACGTTGTGTGTGTTGCATTTGCTTTATTTAATTTGGTATTAGAGCTTCAGATTGAAGCTATGTTGCTTGAGTCTGTGGGTTGTCATATGCTAGTCTGATCTGTGTTGGATCTGGTGGCGTGAGGGAGATCTGGTTCGTCTTCTAGTTTTGTGAGCTATTATGCCTGTGAAAGCCTATTGGCAGAAGAGTGGAGCTTGTGTGTGTAATTTGCGCAGCAGATGAGGTGAAACGGTCATGCTTGAGTAGAAGTGACCTATGTTTGGAAAGCCATGGAAAGTTTCTCCATAGCATTTCTACACTAGCCGAGAATCCTCACCTTCAAAAGAAACTTGTGCTATGTGGCTACTGCGTTCAATGGAGGTTGACTGGATTCTAGAGGATCTGTTGACTACGTTGGCACACCATTTAAATGTAGAGGATCTGGTAAGGTGTTAACCGCTGTGTAGGATCATGTGAGTAGTGCTCTCCTCTTCGAGCAGTGCTTTCCTCTGCTCGTGGCTGTTGGTGGTCGAAGACCTGCAGCAGAAGCGTGGTGTGAAAGCTGTGTCATAAATTATAAGTTCAAGTGAAGCTCATCTGAAGAAGAGTATAGATCGAATTTGGTGCAGGATCATTGCAATGAATTAATTTCTTGCAATTAAATCTAGTCATTGTCGTTGAAAACAATGGCTAATCCTCCTGCCGATTCATATTTAAATGAATCCACCAAACTTGATGGTGAAAACTACGTCAATTGGGAGTTTAAGCTGGTCACTGTTCTTGAGGCATACAACCTCTGGATGATTGTCAATGGTGATGAGCCCAAGCCTACTGCTGCCGCCGCAATTCTAGATTGGGATAAGCGAGAAATGAGAGCGAAAGTGTTGTTGCGCATTTCTGTAAAGGACAACATCATTCCTCACATTCGAGACTGTAAATCTTCAAATCACACGTGGGAAACTCTCAAAGGTTTGTACGAAACTACTAATGCAAACTGCATTTTATTTTTAAAAAAGAAGCTACTATCTACCAAAATGGAAGCCAATGAAAGCATCAGCAACTTTTTTTCTAGAATTAAAGACTTGAGCGATAATCTTGGTGACATTGGTGAAAAAGTGTCTAGTAGCGATTTAGTAACTGTTGCTTTGAAGGGTTTAGTCCAAGACTATAAAGTCTTTATTTCAGAATTCTTAGCTAGACAAACACCTCCTACATTTGATGAATTGGACGGAATTATTCTTTAAGAAGAAGAGAGAATGAAAATTTTTGAACTGGATTCAAATGATTCTGATTTGGCATTGATTGGTAAAAGATCATTCCGAGGGAGACCAAGGGACAAGAACAGAGGTTGTTTTTAAGCAAAGAAGAAAGGTATGACACATCTGAATTCTTATGTTAATAGAAATATTGAATGTGATTATTGTGGAAAACCTGGACATATAGCTAAATATTGCTATAGAAGAAAGAATCATGAATCAAATCAGAGACATAGAAGGCATAATGGAAATTTCATGAACAGAGAAACTTCAGTTACTAATGGATTTAAAAATCTTGAATTGTTTCTTTCTGATGTTGCATTGTCTGTTGAAACAGATGATGAGACTACTTGGTTCATAGATTCTGGTGCATCAGCTCATATGAATTGTAATAAAGAATGGTATGATAAATATTACGAGAAAAATGATGGCATACACATTTACCTAGGAGATAACAGGTCACATAAAGTCCAAGGATATGGTGTAATAAGTGTGTACTTACCTAATGGACAAATGAGACAGATTCATGATGTGATGTATGTTCATGGTATTAAAAAGAATTTGATATATGTTTCAACTATCACTGATAATAATTTAAAAGTGGAATTTGGTAAATTGGGGTGTATTGTGAAAGATGTTCAGGATCACTACAGGGTTTTTTCCACAGGTACCAGGGTTGGTGGATTGTATAAATTGGATGTGACGATGAAGTGTCATGTTGCATTAACATCCACAGCAACGTCAATAGAAGAGTTATGGCATCACAGGTATGGGCACCTAAATTACAATGATTTATTTTTGTTTCAAAGAAAAACAATGGTTGAAGGTCTTCCTATTATGAAGTGTGAAAATTTACCATGTGAAGCTTGTGCACTTGGTAAGTAGCATAGAGAGGAGTTTCCCATTCATACAGAGAAAAGACAATATGATATACTTGAATTAATTCACACTGATGTATGTGGACCTATGCAAACTAGGTCGCTTCATGGTGCTTCCTACTTTCTTATTTTTGTTGATGATAGATATAGATATACATGGGTATATTTCATACGAAGAAAAAGTGATGTCTTTGAGTGTTTTAAAGAATTCAGAACTTTGATTGAAAAGAAAACAGGAAAATGAATTAAAATTCCTAGATGAGATCATGGTGGTAAATATAAATTAGGAGCATTTAACAGGTATTGTAAATTTCATGGGATCCAACAACAGTTCACAGTACCCCATACTCGTCAGCAAAATGGTGTTGCTGAAAGATGGAATAGAACACTGGTGGAGTGTGCTCGTAGTATGCTTCAAGGTAAAAACATTTCTAATGGTTTCTAGGCAGAAGCCATTAATACTGTTGTTTATTTGCAGAATCGAAGTCCCACTAAGAAATTATCTTTTAAAACTCCTTTTGAGATTATTTATCGTCATAAACCTGATGTTAGTCATTTAAGAGTATTTGGATGTACTGCCTTTCCACATATTCCTAAGGATAATAGAAGAAAACTTGACGCAAAGTCAATCAAGTGTGTTTTTTTTGGGTATTGTACAGATCAGAAAGCATATAAACTGTTTGATCCCAGTTCACATAAACTATTTGGAAGTCGAGATGTGGTGTTTCATGAGAATGCTGATAAAATTGATACAATGAATGATTCTTGGCATATATCTAATGATGATCATGTCAAAATTGATACTTTGGTTAAACAGGAACATGAACAGGTACAGGTACAGGTTCAAGATCATAATGAAAGCAGCATGAGCACATCTAGCAGTAGTGATTCATCATGAGAGGAAGATTCACCTCAAAGCAGGAGAATCATGGATGGAACTCCAACAGGTATTGTAAAACCAAGAAGGTCAACTCGACAAACCGAAATTCCTGTAAGGTATAGATATTATGCCTTGATGTTTAATATCATGAAAGTTGTAGACCTATTTGATTATGAACAAGCTAAAGAGCATGAACAGTGGAGAAATTCTATGAATGATGAATATGACTCTCCTATGAAAAATCAAACATGGGAATTAGTTGACCTCCCTGAAAACAAAGTTCCAATTGGAAGCAAATGGTAGCATTGATAAATTTATGGCGATATTATTTGCAAAAGGATATTCTCAACAAGAGGGAATTGATTATGAATATACTTTTGCACAAGTAGCTAAATTGAATAAAATTAGAGTACTGAGTGCCTTAGCTACAAAACATAATTGGAATATACATCAATTGGATGTCAAATATGCTTTTCTGAATGGTGATTTAAAGGAAGAAGTTTATCTGGTTCAACCTGAAGGGTTTTTCAAACAGGGACAGGAGCATCTAGTTTGCAGGTTAAGAAAATCCTTATATGGTTTGAAACAGGCGCCAAGATCATGGTATGTAAATATTGATACCTTCTTTCATGAGAATGGGTTTATGAAAAGAAAAAATGATCCTAACCTGTATGTTAAGAAAGATGAAGAAGGAAATGTTTCTTAATATCTTTATATGTGGATGATCTCATTATCACACGCAGTGCTTACAACTTAATTGAATAAATTAAAATTCAGTTTTCTCAGGAATTTGAAATGAAAGATCTAGGTGTATTGCATTACTGTATAGGAATTAAGGTATGGAGAGAGCCTGGTAAAACATTTATCACTCAAAGAAAATACAGAAAGGAAATTATAAAAAAGTTCAATATGAGTGATTGCAAAGCTATGTCAACTCCCTTAGAACATAATGCAAATTTGTACAAAGAAGATGGAACTAAAGAGGAAAATGGAACTTTATATCGTCAGTTGTTGGGAAGTCTGAACTATCTCACCACTACCAGACCAGACGTTGCATACTTAGTCAGTATCCTTAGTGATTTTATGGCTAAGCCTTCAGGAAATCACTAGAATGCTGCAAAGAAAGTTCTCTGATACTTAAAAGGAACAATAAATTTATGTGTTATGTATACTGATGAATATGATGTTGCACTGAAAGGTTTTTCAGATTCAGATTAGGCGAGAAATCATGATGACAGACGATCTACCTATGGCTATGCATTTCATATAGGATCATGGGTTGTGTCATGGAGTAGTAAGAAACAACCAACTGTTTCTTTATCATCAATAGAATCTGAGTACAAAGCATTGATGAATGCCACCTGTGAAGGTGTTTGGTTCCGAAGAATTTTTGCAGATCTGGAAGAGAAGAAAAGTGGTTCAACATGCATAAATTGTGATTGTTGTGAAAACAACTCCAAAAATAGAAGAAAATAGATAACAATGCCTTAGAAATAAGCCACTTCGAGGGGGCAACCTCCAATACATTACATGAATGAACAATTCTTGGATGATACAAATGACAAAACCTCCTTTCTATATATAGGAGTCCATGGGGCCACAATGTAATCCTAGTGGGGCCATAATGTAATCCTAGTCGACCTAACAATAGCAATGTAAGGGCACAATAATAACAATATTGGGGTTATACGGGGCTACAATAATGACAATAAGGGGGCTACACTAATAACAATAAGGGGCTAAACTATTAATATAGGGACCTAACATGCCCCTCTCCTTCAAAAAATTGTTGTCCTCAACGCTTGAGTAGCTCTGGGTGCTTCTGTATAAAATTATCATTCTCCCATGTAGAATCTTCAGTGGGTAAGTTCTTCCACTTGATGAGATACTATGAAATTGATCGATTTCATAGCTGTCGAGTTCTTGTTTCTATGACTGCTTCAGGTTCCAATATGATTTTTCCTTCCTCATCAAGTTCTGGCAATATTGTTTGAACTAAAATATTTTCACCTATAACCTTCTTTAAGCATGAAACATGGAAAATTGGATGCACTCGCGAAGAAGCGGGAAGCTCCAATTTGTATGCCACAGTACCAATCTTTTGCAACACCTTGTAAGGACCATAGTACTTTGGTGATAATTTATTATCCTTCTTAGCTTGCTTGAGGGAAATTTGTTTGTATGGTTGTAGTTGTAAAAATACCCAGTCTCCTACATCAAAACTTCTCTCGCTGTTATGTTGATTTGCCTGTTGTTTCATTCGATTTTGTGCCAAATTTAGGTTATCTTTTAAGAGTTGGACAACTTCTTGCTGATGCTCAATGTGATCTTCCACTACTTGGACCTTATAATTTTCTCTTAAATATGATGTGATGGATGGTCGATGATATCCATAAAGTGCCACAAATGGGGTCATTTTTGTTGCAGTATGGAAGGAAGTGTTATACCACCATTCATCGAGAGGTAACCACTTGACCCACTGTGTTTTTTTGTCAGATACAAAACAACGAAGATATCTTCCAAAACATTTATTCACTATCTCATTTTGACCATAGGATTGAGGATGATAAGATGAGCTATGAGCTAATTGAGTACCCAAACAAGAAAATAACTCCTTCCAAAAATTTCCAGTAAAAATGGGATCTCTATCGCTCACAATAACCTTTGGGTTTCAATGTAGCTTTTGAATTGTTTCCATAAATGTAGTAGCAACTCTAATTTCCTTAAAGGGATGATATAATGCACAAAAGTGTGCATACTTGGTAAGTATATAACCTACCACCATGATGACACTCTTTCCTTCGGACTTAGGTAAACCTGTGATAAAATCCATTGAAATCTCCTCCCAACGTTGTCTTGGAATGGATAAAGGTTGTAGAAGACCCAGGGTCTTAATTGTCTCAACTTTATTTTGCTGGCAAACCAAACATTCTGCCACAAACTTTTGAATATCAGATTTAAGGCCATCTCAAAAAAATTCTTTCTTCACCCTGTGGTAAGTTTTTAAAAATCCTGAGTGTCCTCCTAAAGGAGAGGTGTGTAATTCCAAAAGAATATTTTGTTTTAGTTGGGAATTCTTACAAATATATAAGCGATCTTTGTACCATAAGGAATCATTTTTCCAAATAAATTTATTATATGTACTAGGAGCTTGCTGCAAATTTTGGATGAGTGTACACACTTCTTCGTCCCTCTTCCATTCATCCCTTGCTTCAGTTATCCAATCTGGTTGGATAATAGAAATGGCGCAATGCAATGATTCCACCTCTTCATTTTTTCTTGAGAGTGCATCTGCAACAACATTTAGCTTCCTTTTTTGTAGATTATTTCAAAGTCATAACCCAGCATAATTGTGACCCATTTTTGTTTCTCTTCTAAAGATATTCTTTGTTCCAAAAAGTGTTTAAGACTATCATGATCAGTTTGTACCTTGAAGTGTCTTCCGATTAGGTAAGGTCACCATTTCTTTAGTGCATGTAGTATTGCTAACATTTCCTTCTCATAAATAGCTTTCTATAAATACTTTCCTTTGATTGGATGACTTTCAAAAGCAATGGGCCTTCCTTCTTGAATTAAAACAACACCAATTCCATTTCTTGAGGCATCACATTCCACAATAAAGGTTTTTGTTAAGTCTGGCATAGCTAAGACCGGTGCTAGGCACATTTCCTCTTTGAGATGTTCAAAGGCCTTATTTGTTTCAGGAGTCCATGAAAATGCATCTTTATTTAATAATGTTGTTAGAGGTTTTTTTATTCTCCCATAATTCTTAAAAAACTTGCGATAATACCCTGTTAAACCGAGAAATCCTCGCAACTGCTTTATAGTTGTAGGGAATTTCCATTCCTTATTGGCTTTAATTTTATTAGGGTCTACCCTAACATCCTCGTGAGATATAATATGACCCAGATACTCCACCTATTGTACTCCAAAGAAACATTTGGATGATTTTTCATATAATTGTTTCTCCTGCAATAGTTTGAGCACCCTGTCAACATGTTGAACATGATCCTTCCCTCATGAGTTCGAAATGTTGTTTTCAGAATATCTTCAATCTTCATTCTAATTTGATGATATCCTGAACGAAGATCCAACTTAGTAAAATAAATTACTCCATGTAATTCATCCAATAATTCATCAATCACAGGAATGGGAAATTTATCTTTAATGGTAAGCTTATTGAGCTCCCTATAATCTGGACACATGCACCATGATCCATCCTTCTTGTGTACCAATACCACTGGAGCAGAGAAGGAACTTTGACTAGGTTGAATCATACTAACCTCTAACATTTCTGCAATCATACGTTCAATTTCACTCTTTTGGACATAAGGATATCTATAAGCCCTGATGCTTGGAGGAACACTTCCTGGAATCAAATGAATAGAATGATCATGATCACGAATAGTTGGGAGTCCTTTGGGAGTTTCAAACACCTTGGAATGATTTTCCAAGACTTTTTGGAGATCTGCAGAAATAGATGATTTTGATGTTGGAACTTCTAATGAGCATAATTGTGCAATTACGCCTCGTTGTTATTTCTTCAGAAGATTTTTCATGACATTATAGCTTATTATCTTTCTTCGCTTCCCTACGATACCCTGTAATTCAACTTCCTTTCCTTCTAAAAAAAAATTCAAGAAAATTTCTTGAAAATTAAAAGTTACCATCCCCATAGATTGTAACCATTGTACTCCTAGTACAAAATTACTACCTCCCATAGGAATGGAAAGCATTTGACTATTTAATACATATTCCCCCATGGTCAGCTTGATATTATGGCATTTTCTAGAACAATTTATAGTTCCTCCATTTGCAACCATCACTTGACATTCTAGTGTTGGGTATAGGAAATAATTCAATTCCTTGGCTACCTTACAATGAATAAAATTATGGGTACTACCTGAATCAATCAACACTATTACCTTTTTCTTCTTTTGAGGAGTGGTAATTCCTGCCAATGCATTACACGATATGGTCAGACTCATTTCATCCTCTTCTAGGGTTGGTTCTCAGTTTATATCCTCTTCTTGTTCATTTTCTTCTTCCTCTTCACAATCTATGTAAAATAATTTCTTCTCAGCACACTTATGACCTTTAGTGTATTTTCTATCACAATTGTAGCAAAGCCCTTTCACTCTATTTTCTTCTAATTTTTGTGGTGTCAACCTTGTAGGTTGTGGAAATCTAGGAGCAGCAACACTTCCCTCTTTATAGAAGTGAGTGGCAGGCTTCCTTGTCGCCATAATTTTACATTCAATTTTTCTTGCCAACCTGAATGCCTTCTTCAATGAATCAGGTTCCAAAAGGAAAACTTCATGTTGGATGTTATCCTTTAAATTACTTATGAAGAGATCAATCCTGTGTTCCTCTGGAATACCAGTTACCCTTATATTCAATTTTTGGAAGTCCTCAATGTGCTCCCCCACTAAACCCTTTTGTTTGAGATTTATCAATTGGCTAAAGAAGGTGTTTCTCTTTGTATCCTCATAATGTGCTATCATTTCCTCTGTAAAAATTGACCAAGTGACAATTTTTTTACGGGAGCGAAGCCATCCATACCATACAAATGTATTTTGTTCTAAATGTAAAGTTGCAATTCCTACCTTTTGTGTGTTTTGCACATTATTGAGATCGAAATATTGCTCCATCTGTAGTATCCATGTTACGGGATCCTTGCCATCGAACTTCCTCATATCCATCTTTGGAATATGGTGGTTCCTCCATCCAACATTAGAGTTTATGAAATCATGATTAACATTTATTTTTTTCTCATCATCAATTTTGTCTACTATCTTTTCACCATTAGGGAAAATTTATTGTATCAACTTTGCCAAACCTTCCATGTCTACTTTTATGCTTTCCATTTTTTCATCGATCTTAGCTTCCATGCCATCCTTCTTAGCTTCCATTCTCACTTCCATGCCTTCCATCTTAGCTTCCAAACCATTCATATTAGCTTCCACGCCTTTCTTCAAACCATCCATCTTAGTTTCCACACCTTTCTTCAAAACTTCCATTTCATTTTTTGTTGCTCTTTGCGATAGCGAAATTTGGTGCACTTGCTCTTGTAATTTTGATATCTCATGTTGTGTTTCTTCATATTCATGAGTCATAGTAGAGCCTTTTGAAGGCTTAGTGGGTGTTGAACTCTTTTTAGGGGCCATTTTAGAACCCAATACTGATATCTATTCTTCAATATGCCCTTGGAATAAATTCCAACTAATTTTTTTCAAATGAGACTTATGTAATTCGAAAAAAAATACACACCTTTTTCTTACTTTTGAGGAGCACGATATTGAAACTAAATTATCTCTATTATTTCAGATATTTAATATCTAAAACTTGGTACTGAGGTAGAGTTATGAATCATCTTTCGAATGCCACAATTTTGACCTGAATTGGATTCTTGAAGACAAAGTTGTGCCCAATCTCCTGCGATGACCGAATTCTGGACTGGTTCAGTAGAGCGAACTTGTATGACTTTCCATGTGTCACTGCTTCCTCCTTCGGCTCTGAAATTGATAGATAGGAAACTAAATTCCATGTTCTTGTGTCCAATTATTACAGAATTCCAATCTGATGCTCAAAAAGAGAGTTATGAATATTTTCCCACAATCACCTCTTTGAGATGAAATTCGAGAGCCTGAAAACGTCCTAAATTCCACAGGCCATGTCTTTGAAACTATTATGAACCAAGATCTAAAATTTTGCAATGATTTTCCTTAGGATTTTGGCTTCACGCTCTCAAAATTTCAGATTCTGAGCCGTCGTAGAAACAACGTTATTGCGAAAATTCCGCGATGACCTGTTTAGGTTAAATTGAGGAGCCTGCAAAAAGGCCTAACTTACATAGTTCATATCTCTGAAATTAATGCAAACCAAGCTCTGAAATTGTTTGATGATGTTCCTTATGATTTCAAATTTGTACTCTAAAAATTTCAGCTTCTGAACCTTCGTAGAAAAAACGTTATAGTGAAAATGCCACGATGACCTGTTTGGAGCAACGAAACCTTAGAATCCAAAGCTCTTATACCAAATGTTGTGAAACCAACTCCAAAAATGGAATAAAAGAGATATCAATGACTTATAAATAAGCCACTTCGAGGGGGAAACCTCCAATACATTACATGAATGAACAATTCTTGGATGATACAAATGACAAAACCTCCTTTCTATATATAGGAGTCCATGGGGCCACAATGTAATCCTAGCCGACCTAACAATAACAATGTAAGGGCACAATAATAAAAATATTGGGGTTAGAGGGGGCTACAAAAATAAAAGTAAAGGGGCTACACTAATAACAATAAGGGGCTAAACTAGTAATATAGGGACCTAACAGTGATAATCAAAGTGCTATCAAATTAGCACACAATCCAATATATCATGCCAGATCAAAACACATTGAGCTGCAATACCACTTTGTATGAGAGAAGATTAAATAAAATGAAATTGATTTAGTATTTTGTAATACCAAGGATAATATGGCTGATATCTTTACCAAGCCTCTTCATAAACTCAAGTTTGAAGTTTTTAGAAGTAAATTAGGTGTTGTAGAAAATCCATTTCTCCATTAAGGGATGATGTGAGAATAATCTAGAATAATGTAGAAATAGGAGTGGTTATAGTTTGTTGAGCAAAAGTTTTATAATTAGAGTTTAGTTCCACTAGTTCAGGATTGTTGCCCCAAAATTAGGAAGATTAGGTGAGTGCCTATGCTATAAATATGTAATTTTGTCATTGAGCTAATAACAAGTAGTGTGAGCTCTGTCTCACGTTGTGTGTGTTGCATTTTCTTTATTTAATTTCATCTAGTTGAATGTAGTATTATGGATGGACAAAATTTTGAGCATTATATCTCGAAGAATCATGCAAAGTAGTATCTCATCTAAACAACTAAGGGAAATATTTATTGTTATCTCATATGATTCTAGAAATCAGGGTAATTTCAATTCCGCGATCTTGTCATGTTTCTGTGTGCGGCAAGTTATAGGTATGAAACCGGGGAATCCTCTAGGTGCATGAACCAAGCAAGCTATGGTTCTAATTGCACAGAGAAGGGATTTTATTTTTGTAAATTTTTAGTCAAAGTACTAATGGAAAATGCACCTTTAAACCTAAAGAATGGGAAACTTGATGCATGGGCCAGATAATAAAGCAAGGGAAAAAAATTACAAAAAGGGATTTTAAGCTTTAACTTCAATTCCAGGGCTTTCAATATCGAACTAGAAGCATGAGGTTATGGCCAAAGGGCCATCTCGGTTAGAAGGGAAAGACTACCATCTCCGACATAATGGAAATATAGCCTCAACTCAATTTTCGTATTTCTCAAGACTTGTTGCTATTATATTCCATGGTTTTTGCTAAGCTTAGCCTATGAAGACCTTCCATCCCTACTTAAAGTGAGGATTCTCTCCCTGATGCTTGATCTCTCGAATTAGACCTGATTTTTGATCTCTTGAACTAGACTTTCCTTATGTAATGTGTGGACATCCATCCAAATATGATCTTGATTATAAGAAGGTGAAGAATAATAAGGCTCTGCAGGCTATGGATGTGGATTAGGGTCGATTGGATTTTGCTTCCATGCTTCCAACATGGCTAGTACATGCAACTGACATGTGGTCCAAGGGCAGCCAACGTGCTTCTTATTAGACATACCATAGTATATCAGACATGGTATATACAAGCTAGTATTTAATGCCTAAACTAATGTTGGCATTATTTTCACTAGCATTTACTAGTTTCAAAATGAGAAACCAAATTCATAATTTAACCTATGTTTCTACCTCCCCGCCTCGGTAAGAGTCCAATAAGATGGTGAATTGAAGTGTGCCAAGAAACATTGGTTATACAGAATCATGAATTGATGTGCACCAAAAAAACATTGGTTATACAGAATCATGAAGGACTAAGAACAACTTAAGAACAATTTGACTAATGCTAACATCGCCTTAGGTGATTAAAATAGTCTCAACCGTGCATGTGGTAGGGACAAATAAGAAAACTCTATATGTGTGATTGAGGTTTCAAATCAATTATGTCTAATAAATCGTAAAGTTATTATAGGAGATAAATCATTCATTATAGTTCTTGATCGATGTAATATACTAAAGAATTCAATCAATTCATATGAATGGTTGAATCTAATATATATATGTAAATATGACATGTATAATAAATCAGTGTATTAGGCATTAAATAAAATGAAGAAATATATTCAATTATGAGCATGAAGTTTATATGTTTGTATTTGTCATGCATCACCTCCATCATTGAAAGTTTCAAATCTCTTTCTGCCACCAACAGACACAATACAATAGCATAAAAATAAAATTGCACATAAATTTTATGTTTATAATAAAAAAAAAGAGTAAAAAATTAATTATACATAACCAATATATAGGATGGTGTCTAAGATGATATGAAAAAGGGCCAAAATATGTATGCCAAACAATATACATCATAATGGTAATGATAAAATACATGGTGTTGTATAATAGAAGCATGAAAATAGTAGATTATGATGGGGAAATGACTCTATGAGATGAGAAGAGGAGGGCTATTAAGGGGTTTCAATGAGGTTAAAGCCAAAGTCAAGAGATAGATAGTATTTGGGAATTATACTCGTTAATTGGTAAAATACATCACTCTATACCAAGTTGTAAGTTACATTCCTATGAAGGTCTGAGGTTGGGAAAATAGTGTTAGGCATTCATTCACTCTCTCATTCATTATTTCATTCCATCATATTAGATAAATATGGTTCTCCAAGATTAGGAGGAGGGACATTAGAGAAAGATATTTCACATAGAGAGGTAATGCAAAATTTGCGATGGAATCATCCTTTGCATCCCGAAATATATATTTTCCTGGCCAACCTATGCTCGAACTCTGATAGAAGGATTTATCCCAAGGGACTATAGTTGTAGAGAATGGGGAACAATATTGAACTGTGTGTGCTAAGGGGGAAATGAGAGCTAGCGATTGGGATGAATATTTAATTAAATGTGTAAGTATGAACTAAATGATATTTTGATAAGAGTTGTAGTGCTCTTATCAGACTTTATGGTGTCATAGCCACAGCTCGAGTGTCGAATTTCGTTCAGTCCTAGAATAGTGGTGCCTAAGGATATGAAGAATGTCCATGGTTAGAAACTAGTTACAATATTTATTAAGAATCTCGTGTTACCTTAATATGATTGATTATGTAATTTATATAGAATATCTTATTAATATTTTCCTATATATGTGAAAATTTTCACACTCCTTTTAATTATGTTTAAATTATGAATAAATTGTGCATGTTATATAGAATTCTAGGCCTTCATATTTTTACATATGCAAGGTGTACTCATTGTTTGGCATTAGAGTTATAAACCTGAATCTAAAGCCACGAGTATGAAGAAAATATGAAATAAAGGGTTGATAGTTAGGTGGTGATGGTGTGACCTATCTTGGGGATGGCTGGGTATGTTATAGAGTGATATAAATATGCTATTTTCAACATCAAAATTCATTCACCCAGATGTAGCCATTAAGTAGAGAAATTTACATTGGAAAAGTTGGAGCGATGGTCTAAAAGATGTTTGAAGAATTTTTCCATGATAATTTTAAGGTAATTTTAGGGAAAATTAGAAGAATTGGGACAATGGAGGGAATACCTAAATTATAATAAATAATTTAATCTCATTTATGGTTAAATTGGATAAATTTTGAAATTATGGTTTCCGATGGGGAAAATTGGGTGACATTATGGGAAACTATATAAAGTCCCCAAGAATTTTAGGATGAATTTCTCAAATTTTCACCCATGAATAATCAAAGGGGCCTGAATTAAATGTGCAAAGGAAAATTTTGATGTGAATAAGGACAAATTAGGATTGAAAAAGTTGAACCATAGATTCAATGTGGGGAGAGTAGAAACTTTGATTAAACAAGAAAAGTTTTGAAATAGGGAAAATTTTGACTTTTCTAAATTTTTGAAAATTCTCCACACTTGATGATGTGAAGGTCACATGGATGTCATGTGTTAGATCACATGGTAATTACATGCTGGTAGGTATAAATGGCACAATTTTAGAGGAATGGTGATAAAGGTGTATATTGGTGGCCACTAACCCTTTCCACCTACTCAATAGTTCTTTATACTCTTCATATTTTTTCGATGTTTGTGGGTCTCAAGATTCTAGGGTAATTTTCGGCGTCTAAATCATGCTTTTTGGAAATTTATGGGGCTAGAGATTACCATGGCATACCTTTTCCGTAGTCTAAATTTGAAGTCCTCAAATAGTTCTATCTAATTATCTATTGTATGCACCAAACATATATTGTGTGAAAAATTTGTGCCCTTGGAAGTTGATATGATAATTAACCACATTAGGGACCCATAATCCTTTCAAAGCTTCATCATATAGGGTTAGGATTTTTTAGTCTTTAATTTTGTTTTTAAATATCATTCTTTCAACCTCTTGTAATAAATTTTGCATCTATGTGTAGCTACCATCTTTCTCTATTTAGAAATAGTTCCCAACATTCTAACCACTTGTGTTCTATATCAATTTTCTATTTCATTTATTAATATAATTTAGGTTTTCACCATATTACTATGCTCTCTGTTATATATATCTAAGGGTTTTTTTTCGTTTCTTTTCTTTCATTTCATCCCATTCCTTGTACAAACCAAATTAGTGGCATCAAAACAATTTCCTCCTTTTTCTTTCTTGTTGACATGTCCCCGATGAGATCAAGATATAGAGAGCTGGGTCTTGAACTAATTTCACTTGGGAATGATCACTCTTTCCAACCCAAGTGGCCTCCAATAGAAAAATGAAAGAGAGATGATGGAGAAATATATCCTATAAAGTTATTTCTTGAGGTGACAAACACACAACATAAGAGTGATATGATGTAAATTATTTACTAAATCCTTCAATGACTTCCAATAACAATCGGGGCACCATCAACTAGTGGAAATTTTTGAGTTGCAACACCCTTCAAGTTACAATTTAACTTAAATATCCCCTTATTTGAAGGCTAATTAGATTCAAATTATTTGGAGAATTTTTGAAATATATTATAGGGACATTACTCTATCCACAAAAAAATAACAGTGAAAATATCACATTTGCACTCCTGAAAGCCCTTACCCATTTCAAATATTCATGGGAATATTACTAAGAAAGAGAAATTGAAGATAAGTATGTGATATTCAAGACCCACTTAGGAAGATTTTTTTGATTCCCTTAATGAATAATTCTACTTTGTAGGGAACTATGATGACCAAAAAATGAGATATCCAACCCTATGAAAAGAAGGAGAACAAATAGTGCCAGAGTAAACTAACGTGTCCCATACCTTGTGCTTAAAGCTAGTTATCAGATTTTATGAGTGGAACTTGGTTCTAAGTACTATACTTATCTATATAGGTACATCCAAATAGAGATGGATTTGTTAGATATATTCTCATTAGGATTCACTCATCATTATCTTATCAAAATTTAACATAAGTTGAAGTAGACGAAAGAAAGAGTTCCAGTCTACAAACACACCATGATAAAATCCTATAAAAGGAATGTAGGTTTTAAACCTGAATAGAAATTATCTACACACGAATCTTATAACATAAAATAAACAATAGCGAGAGCATAAAACATAAAACAGATAAACACAGAGATTTTCCCCTGGATCCCAAATCAGGACAACCAGCTTGATTTTTCATTATTTTCCTTTTAGTGTTACAACACATATATATCCATGCCGAAGCATACATAAACCCCAATCCATTAACCCTGTATTAGAACATAACCATAGTTCCCTTGACCGGATCTACAAAATAACAGGGGCTGAAAACCATCGTACCCCAAAACCATGTGCAAAATCATGCACAAAACATGGGTGGGTCTGCTTATGAGTGGGTCCTCACACCAAACAAATTTTCCCCGAGGCACTGCCTCGGACCCCAACAGTGGGGGCTGCCTCCCCCCTTGTGACCCCCCTGCTACGCCCGATGCAACATACAATGCGTGGGGCTAGTCGTGGAAAGAATATAACACATGCCCAACATTCTCCCACTTGTTGTTTTCTTTCCACAGGGGGGCCACAAGAGAGATTAGTCATTGGGAAAATTCTTCAACACCCATTGTTTCTCTACACCAAGAGAAATTATGAGTGCTCACAGACTTCGTTAATGCATCTGCAACATTCTTCAAAGTTTCCACCTTTACTAGCAACACCCTTTTAGCCTCAACCATATCTCTAACAAAGTGATATTGAACACCAATGTGCTTTGTATTTGAATGGTAAGCAGGGTTCTTAGCCAAGAAAATTGCACGTTGGCTATCACAGTCTATCCTTATAGCTTGCTGTACCAACCCCATACTTGAACACAATCTCTGCAACCAAACTGCTTCCTTTCTTGCATGAGTGGCTGCTATGTATTTTGCCTCTTTAGTTGAAAGAGCCACTACAGACTGTCTTTTACTCATGCAACTGACTGTGCCTCCAAATAGGCTAAACACATACCCACTTGTATATATTCTTTGGTCCAGATCTCCAGCCCAGTCTGCATCAACAAAACCATGAATGTCCAACATTCTTTCCAATCCTGGTCTTCCCTGGTAGCACAAGCCATAATCACTAGTGCCACGTAAATATCTGAAAACCCGCTTCACTGTTGTCCAATGCTCCTTCCCCGGGTTTGACATAAACCTGCTCAATACTCCCACTGCATGTGCAATGTCTGGTCTAGTACAGACCATTGCATACATCAGGCTACCCACTGCACTTGCATATGGAACACGGGACATATACTCCTCTTCTTCTTGTGTCTTGGGACACTGTTCAGCAGACAGCTTTACACCTACAGGAATAGGAACATTCACCGGTTTACTATCCTACATATTGAACCTTTGCAATATAGTCTCGACATACTTCCTCTGGTTTAACCAGAGCTTCCTCTTTGCCCGATCTCTCTTAATTTCCATGCCCAAAATATAGTTTGCAGCACCAAGATCCTTCATGTCGAATTTGGAGAATAGTTGGGTCTTCAAATCTTAGATAATTTCTTTGTCATTTCCAATCAACAAAATATCATCCACATACAAGACCAAATAAATAACACGGTCACCAATTAATTTAAAATAAACACAGTGATCCTCCTTGCTTCTGGTGAAGCCAAGTCCCCGTATATAGGTATCAAATTTTTTATACCACATCCTTGGTGACTATTTTAACCCATACAGAGACTTCTTCAACCTGCATACCAGTTCTTTCTTACCCTTCACCATAAAGCCTTCAGGTTGCTTCATGTAGATCTCCTCTTCTAGATCCCCGTGAAGAAATGTTGTCTTCACATCCATCTGTTCTATCTCAAAATCAAATGCAGCAGCAACAGATAGAAGTAATATAATAGAAGTAACCTTGGCAACAGGAGAAAAAATATCACCAAAATCAATTCCCGGCACCTGGGAATAACCTTTTGCTACCAACCGAGCTTTGTATTTCTCCACCTTGCCTTCTACATTCATCTTCTTTTTAAACACCCATTTGCTCCTGATGGGCTTCCTTCCAGCCGGCAACTCCACCAGATCCCATGCCTCATTTTTGTGCAAGGATGTCATTTCATCAACCATGGCCTCCTTCCAGAGTTTTCCATCCTCTGAATCTACTGCCTCCCTGACAGTTCTGGGTTCATCATCAGTTATAGTTAAGGCAAAACCTGAACAGAAAGCAGATGGACTATACCTTTCTGGTTGCCTTCTTTCCCGAACCGATCTTCTCAAAGCTGGAGTTTGTGGCTCTTCATCTTCTGAGTCTTCTTCTGTTGTAGAGTCTGATTCATCCTCCTTTAGCTTAAACTCTATCTTCTCAGGTTCCTTTGGTAGGACTTCATGTTTAACAACATCTTTCACTTCTCTAAACACCACATCTCGGCTGTACACAACCTTCCTTGTTTCTGGGTTCCAAAGCTTGTAACCCTTTAAACCATCCTTATACCCAATAGAGATGCACCTTTCAGATTTATTATCCAACTTGGTCCTTTTCTCCTTTGGAACATGTACATATGCATCACATCCAAATACCCTTAGATGTGAAAGAGAGGTTTTCTTACCAGTCCATACCTCATGTGGGGTCTTATCCTCCAACGCTGATGAAGGTGATCTGTTAACTAAGTAACATGCAGTCTCCACTGCCTCTGCCCAAAATTCTTGTCCTAACCCGGTACCACCGAGCATGCTTCTTGCCTTTTCCATCAACGTTCTATTCATTCTTTCTGCAACTCCATTTTGTTGAGGTGTGTATGGAGTAGTCTTCTGCCGTGCTATACCACACTTCTTACAGAACTCTTCAAATTCCTTCTTGCAGAACTCCCACCATTATCTGTCCTCAACGCCTTTATCTTCTTCTCTGTCTGGTTTTCCACCAGAGCCTTAAATTCTTTAAATTTGTCAAAGACTTCAGATTTCTTCCTCAAGAAATATATCCATGTATTCCTTGAGAAGTCATCTATCAATGAAACATAGTACATAGACTTTCCCAGTGATGGAACTGACACAAGTCCAAACACATCACTGTGCACAAGTTCTAATATCTTGTTCGCCCTCTTATCACTAGAAGGGAAAATCACCCGATTCTGCTTCCCATATACATAATTTTCATAGAAATCGAAATCCAAAGAGCAATTAGACATACCTTCTACCATACCATTTCTATGTAGTATCTGAAGGCCCTTCTCTCCAATATGTCCAAGCCTTTGATGCCATAACATGGTCTTTTCTCTAGAGATAGCTAGGCTTTCCACTCCACTTTCAGGAACCACAAAAATGCTACACCAATCAATAATAGTGCTACCTTGTAGCTTGTACAGAGTTCCAGTCTGAACTGCCCGCATTAATACCAGTGCTCCTTGAACCATCTTGTAGGAATCTTTCTCGAACATTGTTTTTACACATGCATCATCCATCTTGCTTACAAAAATCATATTTCTAGCCAATGCAGGAATATGCAGAACACCAGGAAGTGTTCTAATCCTTCCACCTTGCAGATTTAGCTTGACCTTTCTATGTTCAACGATTCTGGCCTTCCTATCATCCCCTAGGAAGACATCACCATCATATTTTTCATACTCGCAGAGCCACTCCCTATGGGGAGTGAAGTGAAAGGATGCACCTGATTCAATCAACCATGACTCATGATCTACATGTGTATTTGAAGAAGAAGCCAAATACACATCCCCACCTTCATCCGACGTGGTTTTTTCCTCTGCAGAAGGAGCATCATCAGATCCCTTTCCTTTCTCAGGAGCTTTAGATCTGTAGTCCTTTTTGTAGTGCCCTTCCTTTCTGCATTTCCAGCATACCTTTACAAACTTTCTAGGAGATTTAGATCTCCCTATAGATTTGGATCTCCCACTCGAAACCTTATTCTTGTTTCTGTTTTGGGACCTTCCTCGTACAGATAAGGCATCTCCATTCTGGCCCTCCATATTTCTCCGTCTCATTTCCACCAACAACAAGGCTGATACAATGTCATCAAAATTCAAGGTATTTGTATTGCTACCTATTGCAATAACCAGAATATCCCACGAGTCTGGTAGAGAACACAACAAAATGATGCACTTATCTTCATCTGAGATTTTAATATCAACATATGACAGCTGACTTACCACAGTATTGAAGGTGTTCAGATGCTCTGTCACTGAGTCTCCATCCTTCATCCTCAGCTTATACAACTTTTTCCACAGGAACAGCTTACTCACCAGAGACTTAGATTGGTACAAAGTCCCAAGTTTTTCCCACAAATTCTTTGCCATAGCTTCCCCAGATACATTCAACAATACTGAATTTGATACACACAACCGTATTGTGCTCTTAGCCTTCCGATCCAGTTTCTTCCAGTCTTCATTTGACATTTCCGTTGGTTTAGTACCTGGATCTACCACGATCCACTGATCTTTATCCACCAGCAGATCCTCCATCTTGAGCTTTGACAACTCAAAACTCTAACCATTAAATTTTTCGATCTCTATCTTTCCACCGCTCGCCATATTCTTTCACCGCAAGAATCAATCCCGCAGATCTCCCACTGAATAGGGTCTACCTCAGGCCTGAGCAAAAAACCCTCAGCAGCAAAAGCGTCCCCTTGAAGCTGAAACAACTCAGATACCAAATGTAGGTTTTAACCCTGAACAGAAATTATCTACACAAGAATATTATAACAGAAAATAAACAATACCGAGAGCATGAAACATAAAACATATAAACATAGAGATTTTCCCCTGGATCCCAAATCGGGACGACCAGCTTGATTTTTCATTATTTTCCTTTTAGTGTTACAACACATATATATACATGCCGAACCATAAATAAACCCCAATCCATTAACCCTAGATTATAACATAACCACAGTTCCCTTGACCGGATCTACAAAATACTAGGGGCCGAAAACCATCGTACCCCAAAACCATGTGCAAAATCATGCACAAAACATGGGTGGGTCCGCATATGAGTGGGTCTACACACCAAACAAATTTTCACCAGGGCGCTGCCCCGGACCCCAAAAGTGGGAGCTTCCTCCCCCCTTGTGACCCCCCTCCTGTGCTCAGTGCAACGTACAGCGCGTGGGGCTAGTCGTGGAAATAATAATACACATGCTCAACAAGGAATAATAAAGTCATAGAAAAATGGATAGATCTATGAGATAAAATGTCAATCTATATATATATATATCCCAATTCACAAGAAAAAAAGGGTATTGGGAAGTTGAAATTTGACACTAGAAAGTGGTGTGAATTCCAAAAATTCCTTGGCATGGAACTAATGAATGACACTCGAAGAAATCATTGTTGGTGAAGCTTAAAGAAAAGGAATTGGACACTCTAATTTATTTTGATTTAGAAAAAGGTGAAGGAATGCATATAATTAATGTAGAATAAAGTGATATCATTGCAACCACTACGATCCAAATAGAAGAGCTAAAGGATCATGAAAGGAGAGGAGGTTCTTTTCCATTCACAGATGATGTCAATATATTTTTCTTCACAAATTTTTTTGCATCATCATTTTATAGGAAACATAATTATCTTATTTGGCTTCCTAGATAACAAACTCATCATTAGGGTCTAAAAAGTCAACTGAAAAAACCATGTCAGTTTTCAGCCATGCTTACTTCCTTGTAATTTATGAATATCACGGGGATTTTCTTGTTGTAGGACTAGCACATTCCCTTTATCAATATTTGAAACCTAAACCTATAAATATTCTTATTTATCTATAATATATCCAATCTTATTGTCAATGGAAGCCCAAAAATATTATTCCAAGTATGCCTCATGCGCATATTCAATAATGCCTTCATATGGATTCTCTTCAATGGTGGTAAGAAAACCATTTTTCTTTCAAGTTGTAGTGAGGGTGTCCATATGCCCATGAAATATAGGACACTCTTTTCCTTGATTTTGGAAAAGCATGTCTTCAATCTCTTCATGTTATTCCAAATGAAAAATAGGGGCCCATGTTTCAAAAAATAAATAATCATCTTAATGCTTTTTACATTGCTAGTTTATATGAAAATTATATGATCATCAAGTTGACACAATGATGTAAGGTACAAGTAGTGGGTAAAAGGAACATGAGTTCATCTTAGATTTATTATGTCCTTTTTTTTATTACTTCCATTCCTCTAACAAGAATGGGATCATATTTTTAGTTACTGCATAGACTTCTTCAAGCTTTCATAGGAAAACAATTAGTTTAGAAAAATCCATGAAGTATAGATTCTTATTTATGTACATAATTATTTATCAACTTGAACTGGTGTTTGGAACATTTAGGGAAATTTAATTTTTGGTTCCACTTTTTTTCTTCTCGAAAATTTTTTATTAGATAATTTTGTTCTTTGAATTGCTTGGGAGCCCATTTCATGCCACTCCTACAATCTCACGTTAGATTTCCAAAATTGTCACATTGGTAGCATTCTACATTGAACCTGAATAGTGGAGTAGTTCAATTGTAATATCCTTTTGGGATTTTGTCTTTTCTTCTTTCAATCTTCCTTCTAATGTTTTTATGATAACCTTTCCAATCATCCTTGAATTATTATTTACAATTTATAGCTTTATGACCAAAATTAGCTTGATAATCACAATATCCAGAGAAAAAACTTATGTACCTATATGAGTAGAATTTTGTTGATGATCTTTTGAGTTTTTTTTTTCTTGGAGGAGGCTCAAACCATTGTTGATTCTTAATGCTACTTGCATTGTATATGAATCCACTGCAATAATATACATAGTGTCTTCGTGAGGTGGTTCTCTCAATCTCGTCTTGATTTCCTTTTTTTCTTCCACTAGAAATAGAGCTCTGAAGAATACAGATCTCAGGTTTTACCTTAATTTTTATCTTAGGTGATTTATGGATATAACAATCTTTCCATGAAGTCTCACTAGTATAGCCAAGACCTAGATTTTCAAATGGTGACCTTTGACAACTGAGGATGTTATATAATACTTATATTCTCTCGAGGTTCTTATATAGCTTGTAGACTTCATTTCTCAAAGAGACAATTTATTCTTCAAAATTCTCACATTCTTCCTTTTCTTTCATCATTTGGATATTCAATACTTCTTCTACTCTATTTTATTCTTCTATTTTAACTATTATGGAGTTGACTTCTTCTTCATGTCTAATTTCTTGGTGATAAAATTATTCTTCAATATTGCTAAATTCCTTAGATATTTCTTCTTCTTAGAGACTTAGGAGAACAACTTATTTCTTTGTACGTTCGATTTCTTGATTCTTCTCTTCAATATATTTATTTTATTTTATGAATTTACTAATTTCTTTTAGGGCATCCACAAGTTATGCTTCAAAGTGTGCTTCAGCCTTTCCTCCAATCCATTTTTCATCTTCATTGTCTTTCATCTTTTTGGTGCCTTAATTTATTTCCTTTGATTCGTGGTCATCCTTGTGCTCTTGATCCACATGTTGTAATTTTGATTAAGCAAGCACAAATCTAGGTTCTCCATAGATTTTTTTTAGTTTTTCCCAAAGTTTTTTAGCTAAAGAAAAATTGACCCACATTGATTTTTACAAAATCTGATAGGCTACTCAAGACTAATTCCATTGAATTTTTATCTTATTATTTAGACTCATTTGTAGTTGTGTTTCTAGTAACAATTTATTCCCCTACCTCATATACTAGAGACATCAAATATTACTCCATTATGTTGCTCTATGACACATAATTCATTCCATCGAATGATGGAGCTTTGCCAACCTGATTTACTTTTGAGTTCATGAATGAGAAGGTGATATCTTAAGAAGGTTTGAAGCCCTTGTTTCTTGACTATTCCATTTGTGTCCTATGATTTACCTTCTAAATTTTAGGCTACGGTTGAAGGTATTAGCTCTAATACCAATTGTTGGAAATGCTGAGAGGGGGGAATGAATTAGTATTTCCTTTCAATTGTTATATTATACTAGTTAAAAAATTTCAGAACACAAGATGTAGGATAAAAACTATTTTAGTATAAAAGAAATGAGGACTCGAATCCTCTACAACAATTTAGGCTCCATCCAGTACAAAAATTTTAGCTTCCTCATGGCTCCATCTTTGAATCAGGACTCTGTTGTGCTATTCAAACACCCCCCCCCCTCGCTCGAGTATTTATGTATAATTACCTTAGAAAATAATGGGTACCCGTTTTAATTTTTAAGTTAGGATAATAAAACACTTTTTTTTTCCTTATAGGACACAGATTTCATATCTAATGGATACACGTGGATCCTATAGACCATACGACTTAAATGAATATACCAAAAATCCTCATCGCATATTGTACATTATAATTGCAATAAGTGGCGCACAAATCCATCCATTGAAATGTTGTGATGCGATATAGTTTGAATGCATAAAAAAGTGCGTAAATGCTTTTGAAAAACATAAAGGAAGATAACAAAGGAAAAAGCTCCCTGATGAAAATTATTTTAAAAGACCATTGGTAGGACCCACCTTACCACCATGTCACCTTTCACTATCATGCAATCCCAAAAATTTTGTTACCATCTATGATACATGCTCTCAAACACCCGATGCGATATAACACATTGCAATTCCACCACACTATACTTTCCAACACTCACTTCACCGCTCTTGCGATTGCGATATTATTATCAAATCGCAGAACTTAGAACATGATTGCTCCTACAATGCACCGACATCTTAAAACCATAGATAAAGAGATGAAAATCAAACAACAGACTCTTAATCGCATATTGGTGAATTAACATATCATGTGTTCTAAAGTTGTTCTCCTAAAGAATATTGCAATATGAAATCATAATTAAAGCATCGAGTTGTCAAAATCAAACCACGTGAAATCAAATTTTTAATTATTACTCAGGCATAATGGTAGTGATGGTCACGATCACCCAGGTTATTTTATGGCCTATTACTTAATGTTTGCATATTTTTCACATTTAAACCATATTTTCCATCACCTCAAACTTTTATGTTAATCATTCCTGCATTGCAAAGTATTTTACTTCATTCTCTATTTTTATTTGTTAGGTCCCTATATTACTAGTGTACTCCCTTATTTTTGTTAGTGTAGCCCCATTATTGTTATTTTTGTACCCCTATAACCCCAATATTGTTATTATTGTTCCCTTACATTATTATTGCTATGTCGGCTAGGATTATATTGTGATGCCATGGACTCCTATATATAGAATGAGGTTTTGTCATTTGTATCATCCAAGAATTGTTCATTTGTGTAATTTACTGGAGGTTTCCCCCTCAAATTGGCTTATTTCTAAGGTTTTTATCTCTCTTTTATTCTATTTTTAGAGTTGGTTTCATAACATTTGGTATCAGAGCTTTGGATTCCAGGGTTTCACTGCTCCAAGCATGTCATCATGGAATTTTCGCTATAATTTTTTTTCTACGAAGTTTCAAAAGCTGAAATTGTTACAAAGCGAAGCTGAAATCCTGAGGAATGTCATTTAAAAATTTTAGATCTTGGTTCGCAATATTTTCATAGATATGATCTGTGGAAGTTAGGTTTCTTTTCAGGCTCCCGAATTTCACCTAAACAAGTCATCGTGGAATTTTCGCTATAAATTTCATTCTACGAAGGTTCAAAAGCTTAACGCTTTATAGAGCGAAGCCAAAATCTTGAGGAATGTCGTACACAAATTTCAGGTCTTTTTTTGATATATGATCTGTGTAAGTTAGGGTTGGTTGAGGCTCCCAAATTTCATCTTAAAGGTGTGACCATGGGAAAATCATCATAACTCTCTCTCTGAGCATCAGATTGGAATTTTGTAAAAATTGGCCATAATTACATGGACTTCAGTATTATGTGTATCAATTTCAAGTCCAAAGGAGTAAACAATGACACGTGGAATTTTTTACAAGTTCGCTCTACTGAACTGGTCCATAATTAGGTCATTGTGGGAGATTGGGCATAAATTTGCCCTCAAGAATCCAAATTAGGTAAGATCTATGGCATTAGAAATAATATTCAGAGGGATACTATAGGACTAAATTTTAAATTTGAAGATCCGAAATCACAGAGATATTTCTGTTTCAATATCAAGCTTCTCAAAAGCAAGAAAAATGTGTGTATTTTTTTTCAAATTACATAAGTATTGTTTGAAAAATTAGTTTGAATTTATTCCAAGGGCATATTGAAGAATAGATATCAGTATTGGGTTCTAAAATCCCCCCTAAAAATAATTCAACACGCATTAAGCCTTCAGAAGGCTCTACTATGACTCATGGAGATGAAGAAATGCAACATGAGATATCAAAATTACAAGAGTAAGTGCACCAAATTTCGCTATCACAAAGGGCAACAAAAAATGAAATGGAAATTTTGAAGAAAGACATGGAAACTAAGATTGATGATTTGAAGAAAGGCGTGGAAGCTAATATGGATGGTTTGGAAGCTAAGATGGATGGAATGGAAGTTGGCATGGAAGCTAAGATGGATGACATGGAAGCTAAGATCGATGAAAAAATGAAAGAGAAGATGGAAAACATGAAGAATGATCTAAAAGTAGACATTGAAGGTTTGGAAAATTTGATACAAGAAATTTTTCCTAATGGCGAAAAGGTAGTAGGGTAAACTCATGATGAGAACAAAATAAATGTTAATCATGATTTCATAAGCTCTAATGTTAGATGGAAGAACCACCATATTCCAAATATGGATATGAGGAATTCTGATGGCAAGGATCCCATAACATGGATATTACAGATGAAGAAATATTTTGATCTCAATAATGTGCAAAACACATAAAAGGTACGTATTGCAACTTTACATCTAGAACAAAATACTTTGTATGGTATCGCTAGCTTTTCTCCCAATGTCACTTGATCAATTTTTACAGAGGAAATGATAGCATGTTATGAGGATACGAAGAGAAACACCTTATTTAGCCAATTGATAAATCTCAAACAAAAGGGTTCAGTGGTGGAGCACATTGAGGAATTCCAAAAATTGAATATAATGGTAACTGATATTCCATAGGAACACAATATTGATGTCTTCATAGGGACTTTAAGGGATAACATCCAACATCAGGTTCGTGTTTGGAAACTTGATTCATTAGAGAAGACTTTCATGTTGGCAAGAAAAATTGAATGTAAAATTATGGCGACAATGAAGCCTACCAATCACATTTATAAAGATGGAAGTGTTGCTACTCCTACACTTCCACAACCTACAAGGTTGACACCATAACAATTCGAAGAAAAAAGAGTAAAAGGGCTTTGCTACAATTGTGATAGAAAATACACTAAAGGTCATAAGTGTGCTGAGAAGAAATTATTTTACATAGATTGTGAACAAGACGAAGAAAATCAACAAGAAACTTCAAAATAAGAGGATATAAACCAAGAACCAACCCTATAAGCATAAGAAATGAGTCTAACCATATCGTGTAATGCATTGGCAGGAATTACTTCTCCTCAAACTCTCAAGATAGAAGGAAAATGAAGGGACTATAAATTTCTCTGCAAAATTCCATAATATCAAGCAAACCTCTAGGTGTTTATTTTGTACTAGGAGTAGAATGGTTACAATATTTGGGGATGGTAGCTTTTAATTTTCAAGAAATTTTCTTGAAATTGTTTTCGGAAGGAAAGGAAGTCGAATTACAGGGTATCGCAGGGATGTCGGGAAAGATAATAAGCTATAATGTCATTACAAAGCTTCTGAAGAAAGAAAAATGAGGTGTAATTGCAAAATTACGCTCACTAGAAGTTCCAACATCAAAAGCTTCTATTTCTCCAGATTTGCAAAAACATCTTGGATAATCATTCCAAGGTGTTTGAAACTCCCAAAGGACTCCCACCTATTTTTGATCATGGTCATGCTATTCATTTAATTCCAAGAAGTGTTCCTCCAAACATCAGGCCTTATATATAACCTTATGTCCAAAGGAGTGAGATTGAACGTATGATTGCAGAAATGTTAGAGGCTGGTATAATTCAACCTAGTCAAAGTTCGTTCTCTACTCCAGTAGTATTGGTGCACAAGAAGGATGGATCATGGCGCATGTGTTCGGATTATAGGGAGCTCAATAAGCTCACTATTAAAGATAAATTTCCCATTCCTGTGATTGATGAATTATTGGATGAATTAAATGGAGTAATTTATTTTACCAAGTTGGATCTTGTTTTAGGATATCATCAAATTAGAATGAAGGCTAAAGATATTCGGAAAGAAACATTTCGAACTCATGAAGGTCATTATGAATTTTTGGTCATGCCTTTTGGCCTTACCAATGCACCTTCTACATTTCAAGGGTTGATGAATTCCATTTTCAAACCCTTAGAAAATTTGTGCTAGTATTTTTTGATGATATACTAATCTATAACAAGTCTTCAAAGGATCATGTTCAACATGTTGACAGGGTGCTCAAACTGTTGGAGGAGAAACAATTATATTCAAAAACATCCAAATTTTTCTTTGGAGTACAAGAGGTGGAATATCTGCGTCATATTCTATCTCATGAGGGTGTTAAGGTAGACCCTAGCAAAATTAAAGCCATTAAGGTATGGAAAGTCCCCACAACAATAAAGCAGTTGGAAATATTTCTAGGGTTAACAGGGTATTATTGCAAGTTTTTTTAATAATTATGGGAGAATAGCAGCACCTATAACAACATTATTGAAGAAAGATGCATTTTCATGAACTCCCGAATCAACTAAGGCCTTTTAACATCTTAAAGAGGCAATGTTCCTAGCATTGGTCTTAGCTACGCCAGACTTCACAAAAACCTTTATTCTAGAATGTGATGCCTCAAGAAATGCAATTGGTGTTGTTTTAATGCAAGAAGGAAGACCCATTTCTTTTGAAATTCATCCAATCAGAGGAAAGTGTTTACATAAATCTATTTATGAGAAGGAAATGTTAGCAATATTACATGAACTAAAGAAATGGTGACCTTACCTAATCGGAAGGCACTTCAAGGTAAAAACTGATCATGATACTCTTAAACACTTTTTGGAACAAAAACTATGTTTAGAAGAGCAGTAAAAATGGGTCACAAAGATGTTGGGTTATGACTTTGAAATCATCTACAAAAAAGGGAAGCTAAATGTTGTTGCAGATGCACTCTCAAGAAAGAATGAAGATGTGGAAGCATTGCTTTGTTCCATTTCTATTATCTAGCCAGATTGGATAGCCGAAGCAAGGGATGAATGTAAGAAGGATGAAGAAGTTTGGACACTCAGTCAAAATTTGTAGCAAGATCCTAGTATATCTGATACATTTAGTTGGAAAAATGATTCCTTATGGTACAAATAGCTAATATCTTTATAAGAATTCCCAACTAAAACAAAATATTCTTTCGGAATTGCACACTTTTCCTTTAGGAGAACACTCTGGGATTTTGAAAACTTACCATAGGGTGAGGAAAGAATTTTTTTGGATGTCCTTAAATATGATATTGAAAATTTTGTGGCAAAATGTTTGGTTTTCCAGAAAAACATAGTTGAGACAATCAATACCTTTATCCATTCCAAGTCAACATTGGGAGGATATTTCGATGGATTTTATCATAGGTTTACCTAAGTCTGAAGGAAAGAGTTTCATCATGGTGGTAGTTGATAGAATTACCAAGTATGCACACTTTTGTGTATTATCTCATCCATTTAAAGTAATTATAGTTGCTACTACATTTATAGAAACAATTCAAAAGATACATGGAAACCCAAAGATTATTGTAAGCGACAGAGATCCCATTTTTACTGGAAATTTTTGGATGGAATTATTTTCTTGCTTGGGTACTCAACTAGCTCATATCTCATCCTATCATCCTCAATCAGATGGTAAAACTGAGATAGTGAATAAATGTTTGGAAGGATATCTTTTTTTTTCTATGTCTGATAAACAAGCACAATGGGTCAAGTGCTTACCTCTTGCTCAATGGTGGTATAACACTTCCTTCCATACTGCAGCAAAAATGACCCCATTAATGGCACTTTATGGATATCATCCACCGTCCATCACATCATCTCTAAGATAAAATTCTAAGGTTCAAGCAGTGGAATATCACATCGAGCATCAACAATAAGTTCTCCAACTCTTAAAGGATAACCTAATTTTGGCACAAATCGAATGAAACAAAAGGCATATCATCATCGTAGCGAGATAATTTTTGATGTAGGAGACTGGGTATTTTTACGGTTACAACCATATAAAAAAATGTCCCTCAAGCAAGCTAAGAAGTATAATAAATTATTGCCAAAGTAGTATGGTCCTTACAAGGTGTTTCAAAAGATTGGTACTATGGAATACAAATTGGAGCTTCCTCCTTCGTTGCAAGTGCATTTAGTGTTCCATGTTTGATGCTTAAAGAAGGTTATAGGTGAGAAAATTTCAGTTCAAACAATATTTCCATAACTTGATGAGGAAGGAAAAATCATATTGGAACATGAAGTAGTCATGGAAACAAGAACTCAATAGCTATGAAATCGATTGTTTTCAGAGTATCTCATCAATTGGAATAACTTACCCACTGAAGATTCTACATGGGAGGATGATAATTTTAGTTATAAGCACCCAAAGCTACTCAAGCGTTGAGGAAAATAATTTTTTGAAGGAGAGGGGTATGTTAGGTCCCTATATTATTAGATTACTCCCTTATTGTTGTTAGTTTAGCCTGCTTATTGTTATTGTTTTACCCATATAACCCCAATATTGTTATTATTGTGCCCTTACATTATTATTGTTAGATCAGCTAGGATTATATTGTAACCCCATGGAATCATATATATAGAATGAAGTTTTTTCATTTGTATCATCCAAGAATTATTCATCTATGTAATGTATTGGAGGTCGCCCCCTCGAAGTGGCTTATTTATAAGGCGTTGATCTCTCTTTTATTCTATTTTTGGAGTTGGTTTCATAACATTATCTTAATATAGGCTAGTCCTGAGAAGCAAGATTATGGTAATATTTCTAAATCTGCGAAAAAGATGAAGAAACCCATGGCTACTTTGCACCCAATGCCTCATAGCTTAGAAGTAACAGAGATGCCTCCTCTATTCTCTAATACAACATGCAATCAAGACAATGTATCTTCTCCATCGGAATCCATGTACAATTGTTTGATTATGAAAAGACCACAATAATTGAAAGGGCACTCACAGCTGACGCCCCAACATCCTATGAAACTTCTTGTAGTGAAGTTTATAATTTCGTCCTGCATCGAATTTTCGCTTGCCCTAAAATTATACCATATTGAGAAATGATGAAATGGATAATCAAAAATTCGAACATTAGAGAGAGAATATTCTTAACTTCAAGAAACATAGTAATTGGGTGTTTCAAGGAGAAGATTTAGAGAAAATGTATCATATACCCGACCCACAAAAGTTATATGACAAGAATTTCCTTGAAAATGTTGCAAAGGAAAATAAGATAGAATTAGACCCAATAAGGGAATGGAGACACAACCCCAACAAGCACAAGCATGAAAATAATGGTATGTACTCTATATCCTCTCTTGATGGTCGGTATTGCTATATCACTGCTATGATGTGTAGGTTGTGTGGTTACCCTAATAACAGTAAATGTTTGGTTGAATGGGTTCCTCTCCTTGAGGCTACCTCAAATTCATAAATTAGGGATTGGGGTAATATACTTTCCAATAATATTGCCTCCTAAATCCTTGAATATAGAAAGAACCGGAAATTCACTTCCAAGACAATTCCCCCCCTTTTCAACAGTTCTTATATCATGGATGCAGTATGCTTCACTTACGATTTTCCAACCATGGGATGGAAATGGACTATATAAGATCACTCCCCTATCGATGTCTACCATAATATCCTTTGGGAGTCCAATTATGAGTCTCATTTTTATAAAAAAATTGGCGGAGTCATTTTAGCCCTTTACCAAATTTTTTTTGGAGAGAAGGCCCCGAGACTGTAAAAAGAAGCCAGATATTATTTCACATCCATAAGGAAATAGTTTGGAGAGGAGTTTTTTATATATGATAGGTTTTCTAGAAGTCTATCCAACCCCCATGTTATCCCATTTTATGTACCAGATAAACTCTTGGGCAGAGAAACTACATATCAAACAATAGGGAATGGTTTAACCAAAGCCTTAAAGAAAGCAAAAAATCTTGTCTCGCCATCATTTCCCATTAATTGTGGAGTGAGGAAAACACTTTTGAGCCTAAAAAGGTAAGAAAATATTCTTAAGGAAAAATACAGAGCCTGCCTACTATTGGGGCTACTAAAATATCATATGATACATATGAAATTGAATTCATCCTGGCATTGCCCTCATCAGAAATTTTTCTCAATATAGAAGAAATACCTCCTCTTGACATCTTTTACAATCCCAAACATCGAGATGTAATGAGCATACAAGTAAAGAGAAAAAAGCTGAGAAATAACAGGGATTAGTTCCTCGAGATATAGTAATGGAGGTGGTGTGGAGAGATCCACAAACCAATCCGTCTAAAGATTTAACAATATTTTCACAGCTTGCAGGTGCTTATGTGTTTTGAAACCATCTCCAAAAATAGAAGAAAAGAGAGATCAATGCCTTAGAAATAAGCCACTTCGAGCTGGAAACCTCCAATACATTACATAAATGAACAATTCTTGGATGATACAAATGACGAAACCTCCTTTCTATATATAGGAGTCCATGGGACCACAATGTAATCCTAGTGGGGCCACAATGTAATCCTAGCCTTCCTAGCAATAATAATTTAAGGGCATAATAATAACAATATGGGGGTTATAGGGGTACAAAAATAACAATAAGGGGGTTACACTAAAAACAGTAACAGACTATACTAGTAATATAGTGACCTAACATGATCCTCTCCTTCAAAAAATTGTTGTCCTCACCACTTGAGTAGCTCTGGGTGCTTTTATATAAAATTATCATCCTCCCATGTATAATCTTTAGTGGGTAAGTTCTTCCATTTGATGAGACACTCTGAAATTGATCGATTTTGTAGTTGTCGAGTTCTTGTTTCCCTGACTGCTTCAAGTTCCAATATGGTTTTTCCTTCCTGATCAAGTTTTGGAAATATTGTTTGAACTGGAAGTTTGTCCCCTATAACCTTTTTTAAGCATGAAACATGGAAAACTGGATGCACTCGCGAAGAAGAAGGAAGCTCCACTTTGTATTCCATAGTACCAATCTTTTGCAAAACCTTGTAAGGACCATAGTACTTTGGCATTAATTTATTATCCTTCTTAGATTTCTTGAGGGACATTTGTTTGTATGGTTGTACCAGTAAAAAAAACCAGTCTCCCACATCAAAAATTCTCTCACTGCGATGATGATCTACATGTTGTTTCATTCAATTTTGTGCCAAATTTAGGTTATCCCTTAAGAGTTGGAGAACTTCTTGTTGATGGTCGATGTGATCCTCCACTGCTTGAACCCTAGAATTTTCCCTTAAAGAAGATGTGATGGAAAGTGCCATAAATGGGGTCATTTTTGTTGCCATATGGAAGGAAGTTTTATACGACCATTTAGCAAGAGGTAACCACTTGACCCATTGTGTTTTCTTTTCAGATACAAAACAACGAAGATATCCTTCCAAACATGTATTCACTATCTCTGTTTGACCATCGGATTGAGGATGATAATATGAGCTATGAGCTAGTTGAGTACCCAAACAAGAAAATAATTCCATCCAAAAGTTTCCTGTAAAGATGGGATCTCTGTCACTTACAATAATCTTCGGGTTTCCATTTATCTTTTGAATTGTTTCCATAAATGCGACAACAACTGTACTCGCTTTAAATGGATGAGATAATGCACAAAAGTGTGCATACTTAGTAATTTTATCGACTACCACCATGATGACACTCGTTCCTTCAGACTTAGGTAAAAACTGTGATAAAATCCATTGAAATCACCTCCCAACATTGACTTGGAATGGATAAAGGTTGTAGAAGACTCGGGATCTTAATTGTCTCAACTTTATTTTGTTGGCAAACCAAACATTCTGCCACAAAATTTTGAATGTGAGATTTAAGGCCATCCCAAAAAATTTCTTTCTTCACCCTGTGGTAAGTTTTTAAAAATTCCAAGTGTCCTCCTAAAGGAGAAGTGTGAAATTCGAAAAGAATATTTTGTTTTAGTTTGGAATTCTTGCAAATATATAAGTGATATTTGTACCATAACGAATCATTTTTCCAACTAAATGTATCATATGTACTAGGATCTCGCTATAAATTTTGAATGAGAGTCCACACTTATTTTTCCTTCTTCCATTCATCGCTTTCTTTGGTTATCCAATCCGGTTGGATTATTGAAATGGCACAAATAAATGCTTCCACCTCTTCATCCTTTCTTGAGAGTGCATCTACAACAACATTTAGCTTCCCTTTTTTGTAGATTATTTCAAAGACATAACCCAACATCTTTATGACCCATTTTTGCTACTCTTCTGACGATAGTCTTTGTTCCAAAAAGTGCTTAATACTATCATGATCAATTTTTACCTTGAAGTGTCTTCCCATTAGGTAAGGTCTCCATTTCTTTAGTAAATGCAGTATTGCCAATATTTCCTTCTCATAAATAGCCTTTTGTAAATAATTTCCTTTGTTTGAACAAATTTCAAAAGTAATGGATCTTCCTTCTTACATTAAAAAAGCACCAATTCCATTTCCTAAGGCATCACATTCCATAATAAAGGTTTTTGTGAAGTCTGACGTAGCTAATATTAGTGCTAGGCACATTGCCTCTTTAAGATGTTCGAAGGCCTTAGTTGCTTCAGCAGTCCATGAAAATGCATCATTCTTCAATAATGTTGTTAGAGGTGCTTCTATTATCCCATAATTCTTAACAAACCTACAATAATACATTGTTAACCCGAGAAATCCGCGCAACTTCTTTATGGTTGTGTGGACTTTCCATTCCTTAATGGCTTAATTTTGTTAGGGTCTACCTTAACACCCTTGTGAGATATAATATGATGTAGATATTACACCTATTGTACTCCAAAGAAACATTTGGATGTTTTTTCATATAATTTTTTCTCCTCCAATAGTTTTAGCACCCTGTCAACTTGTTGAACATGATCCTTCCAAGATATGTTGTAGATTAGTATATCATCAAAAAATACTAGCACAAATTTTCTAAGGAAGGGTTTGAAAACATAATTCATCAACTGTTGAAATGTAGAAGGTGCATTGGTAAGGCCAAAAGGCATGACCAAAAATTCATAATGACCCTCATGAGTTCGAAATGTTGTTTTCGGAATATCTTCAGTCTTCATTCTAATTTGATGATATCCTGAACAAAGATCGAACTTGGTAAAATAAATTGCTCCATATAATTCATCCAATAATTCATCAATCACAGGAATAGGAAATTTATCTTTAATAGTGAGCTTATTGAACTCCTTATAATCCAGACACATGCACCATGATCCATGTTTCTTGTGCACCAATACTACTGTAGCAGAGAAACAACTTTGAATAGGTTGAATTATACTAGCCTCTAACATTTTTGCAATCATACATTCAATTTCGCTCTTTTGGACATAAGGATATCTGTAAGGCCTGATGTTTGGAGGAACACTTCCTGGAATCAAATGAATAGCATGATCATGATCATGAATAGGTGGGAGTCCTTTGGGAGTATCAAACAACTTGGAATGATTGTCCAAGACTTTTTGGAGATCTAGAGAAATAGATGATTTTGATGTTGGGACTTCTAGTGAGCATAATTGTGAAATTATGCCCCATTTTTCTTTCTTCGTAAGATTTTTCATGAAATTATATCTTATTATCTTTCATGGCTTCCCTGTGATACCCCGTAATTCGATTTCCTTTCCTTCCGAAAAAAAATTCAAGAAAAGTTCTTGAAAATTAAAAGTTGTCGTCCCCAAAGATTGTAACCATTGTACTCATAGGACAACATTAGCACCTCGCATTGGGATGGAAAGCATTTGACTATTCAATACATATTCCCCCATGGCTAGCTTGATATTATGGCATTTTCCAGAGAAATTTATAGTTCCTCCATTTGCAACCATCACTTGACATTCTGGTGCTGGGTATAGGAAACAATTCAATTCCTTAGCTATATTACAATGAATAAAATTATGGGTACTACCCAAATCAATCAACACTATTACCGTTTTCTTCTTGATATGTCCTTCTATCTTGAGAGTTTGAGGAGTGGTAATTCCTGCCAATGCATTACATGATATGGTCGGACTCATTTCTTCTTCCTGGTGTATATCCTCTACTTTTGAAGTTTCTTCTTCATTTTCTTCCTCCTCTTTACAATCTATGTAAAATAATTTCTTCTTAGCACACTTATGACCCTTAGTGTATTTTCTATCACAAATGTAGCAAAGCCCTTTTGCTATTTTTTCTTCCAATTGTTGTGGTGTCAACCTTGTAGGTTGTGGAAGTTTAGGAGTAGCAACACTTCCATCTTTATAGATGTGAGTGGTAGGTTTCCTTGTTGCAATAATTTTACATTCAATTTTTCTTGCTAACTTGAATGCCTTCTATTCGACCCCTAATTTTCTCTCTGTTATGTATAATTTATTAATTATCAGCTAAATATAATTGTCTTAGGTTTATTAAGTGAAAGGGAATGATCAACGATCATGCCTCTTCAACAAGGGACACCGTAAGACTGTATTTAAAGCCTTGGTGACTCCTCATTGTAATCATCTCATCTTTTATCAATAATAGTATATACTTATTCAATTTTACCAGAGTTTTTACACTCCATTGGTATCGGAGAAATCACTCTTTAGGATCTGTGTGATCATCAAGAAACTAAGGAATTACAAGAAAATTCCAAAATTTTCTAAAACCGGGTGTTCGTGGGCAGCGATATTTGTTTAAAATTATTTTTTGCAGATTTCTCTTGCTCGCTGACTCGTCCCTACTGTTATTTTTCACCCCCTCACCTCATGGTCTCTCGACCCTCCGCCTCGCTTCTCACTCACCCCGCCCTTCACTCACCTGCAAAGCCCTCTTACGGCTCCTCCCCACCCTGCTCGCTCTTCCTATGCTCTCCCTCCATACCCTCAACCCATTACCCCCCTCGCTCCCTCAGCCTCACTACACTCAACGCTCTCCCCAAGTCCCTACCCCTTCACCATCCTCTCTCTGCCCCTCGGCCTCTCCCCACTCCTCTCTTCTCACCTGCCCCCCTCCATCCCTTCCACCCTACTGTCCCCGTCTCCACTCCTCTCCACTCACCCTTCCTCCCCGCCAGCCCTTTCACCCACCCTTCCTCCCTCCCTGCCCTCCCGCCTCCCCCGACGTCTCCCCTCCTCGCCTCCTTACCACGCCTCCCTCTGCCCCGCTAACAGTGATCTGCCAACCCCCGCCACTTTCTGTCTATTGTCCCCACTACCACCGCAGAAAGAAAAAGCCAGTTTTTTTTTTTAAATTTGAATCATTGTGTCTATTCAATTAATTCAAAAAAAAAATTAAAAATATATATATATATATATATATATATATATATATATATATATATATATATGACTATATAAATAGACTCAATTTTTATATAAACTTAATTTAGAATTAATTTTATATAAAAATTAGTTACAGAAAAATAATAATAATAATTATTATTATTATTATATTCAAAAAAAAGGAGAGGAAAAAACTGGTAGATAAATATTCACCGCCGCATACGCATTCAATGACGTCATTAATGTTGATGGTCGATTTCCAAAAAAAATTGTTGGATCTTGAGAAACAGATCAATAATAATTCCGAAGACTTTGGCAAAAGATTAGTCGGTCTTAAAGGTACAGTTGGAGGAAACTCCAATGATATCAAAAAGCTTCAAGATACGACAAATTGAATGGAAAGAAAAAAGTGGCTAAATCATCACGAGGTCATAGAAAATCATAGTGAAGCAATAAAAACAATGACAGAACTCTGCGATAAGATAAATGATAATATAGATAAGATAAGTTAGACACAACAACCCATATTCCCTAATATGGAACAAAATCAATAGAACAATTCTGCAGATTCAGGAAACTCAGAAGAGAATCGGGGGAAAACTGATTCCCCACATCATCACGAAGATAGTAATGCAGATTCTCAAAATAAGCAGCTCTGGAATGCATTTGCTAATCAATATCCCTTTCTCATTCCACCGTTAGCATATCATTGAAGAGAAAAAATTGAGCTACCCAAGTTTGACGGTAATGAAAACAATAGCGTTGCGTGGCTTAATAAAGCTGAAGAATATTTTGAGATATATGACATTAATAGTAATGACGAAAAAATTAAGCACGCTTCCATGAAAATGGAAGGAGAAGCATATAATTGGTATATGTGTTGGAAAAATACAACACTTGCTATTAGTTGGACAAAATTTAAGGATGCATTCTTTAAAAGATTCCAAGGTATAAAAGAAGAAATTTTTTTTTCAAAATTCATCAAATTACACCAAAAAGGAGATGTGGATGAGTACACTTGAGAATGGCAGACCTTGGCAACATGAGTACCAGGATTGTCAGAATCTCGTCTAATCTAGTCTTTCATCTTAGGACTTAAAATCCATAAACAAGAAGAGCTCGAACTTCATGACATTAAATCAGTAGAAGTGGCAAGGCAAAAAGAAAAAGCTGGTAAAAAGAAATTTGAAGGTTATAATGGTCAAAATCAGAAAGAGTATATTTGAGACAAAGATTTCCTCAATGTGAAAATGTAGATAACACAAAATGTGTCCCACCCCATCTTCGTGAAGAAGAAAAATCTAGCATGGAAATATAATGGATGAGAGAGGGAAAGTGCAAACGTTGCGGTGAGAAGTGGGACCTTAAGCATAGGTGCACTAAAAGAAATGAGACAAAGAATCTATATAACTGTGAAGCAACTAATGACTCTAACAATGATGAATCAGATTCAGCCACCCTAGAGTTCCCTCGGAACTAGATGATGGAAGCATTACGAAAATGTCCTTATCAGCGATGACAGGAATATCACAACCTCACACACTAAAACTAAAAGGACATATTAAGAAGAACAACGTAATGTTTCTCCTTGACACCGGCAACACCCACAATTTTTTATATTCGACCATGGTCAAAAGACTCAACATATTTATGTTTCCCATGCCCAATATGAAGGTAATGGTGGCTGATGGTAAGAAAATTGAGAAGGTAGGGAAATTCCATAAGGTAAAATTGCAGATTCAAAATTTTGATTTAGAATCTCCATTCTACACCATGCCATTACAAGGAGTAAATGTAGTCTTAGGAATGCAATGGCTACAAACCTTAGGTACCTATTCTTCCAACCATCAGAAGCAGTTTATAAGCTTTAAGTGGGAAGGGCAGAAGCACAATTTATATGGATTCCAAGCCCCAGAGAATCAAATCCTATCGTCATCTCCGATGACAAATATGATTCGAAAAGGAATGCAACCCTCTATAGTACAATGTCATCAGTTAGAAATTTTATCTATAAAAAATATCAGCAAAGGGTCACTAGAAGTACAAGGAATAGTTCAGACACACGAAAAATTCTTCCAAGACCTGCCAATGAAAATACCTACTAATAGGGAACACGAACATCCAATAGAAGTCAAGAAAGGACCCGACCCTATCAATATCAAATCTTGTCGCTATCCACATCACCAAAATATTGAACTCGAGACGATGCTCCATGATCTTTTCAAAATGTGGGAAGAAAGAACCCGCCTCTCGAGAAACCCAGGCATTCGTCAATGATGTCCATCATTACGTATGATTTGAGGACAAAGCATCTTAAGAGAGGGGCAATGTTATGTATAATTTATTAATTATTAGTTAAATATAATTGTCTTAGGTTTATTAAGTGAAAGGGCATGATCAACGATCATGCCTCTTCACCAAGGGACATCGTAAGGATGTATTTAAAGCCTTGGTGATTCCCCATTGTAATCATCTCATCTTTTATCAATAATAATATATAATTATTCAATTTTACCAGAGTTTTTACACTCCACTCTCTTTTTACCATTTTCCCCTTCCTAAATTGTAACCATTTACCTCTGTTTCACCTCCTTTATGCACCCTCATCTTGCACTAGTCCAAGCATGGTGACACATTTCGTATAAACCTTTATTCTTCATGTTTTAATTCAATTTAGAATTAATTAAATATTTATTACATGATTTCGTACTTCTAAATCACTTTTTCACTTATCGATATCTCCAAGGTTATTTGATAGTTAGAGTGCTTACTGTGACCGCTAATCTTAGTGTAGGACTAGATCTTGCACCATTGCTAGCACAACAGATCTTCACGGCAGATCTGACCTCCTCGATCACCGTCTCGTCTTGAGCCACTTTAGCCACGATAGTGAATGATTCAAAGCTAACCGAGACTAATCTGTGAAGGGTGAAAGCTGGTTAGCTACGGCCATTTTTTCAAAATCGTCTTATCTTGAAGGCCAAAACTAAATTCTGCATTTTGTTATGAATTAGTTGAATGATCTGTTTTGGCCTTCGACCAACAGATTTATATAATGTAAAGTGTAAATAGGACTTCGAGGATAACTTTGGAGCAGAGTCTTTAGAGCAAAATTGATAGGCGGTAACCAGTCATTTTGTTATCGCCCGAATCTAGGCTGGACATTGTATCAACCATGTATTCGCCTCAATAAATTAATAAAAGGTTTTTCCGCCTCATGTTTTAGAAATTATGTTTCTGTTTTTAAGTTGATGAATTAACTAGTTTACTGAGAAACGTTTTAACTTAAAAAGGTAAACAAGATGGTTGGCTAGGGCCCAGCCAATCCAGCACGTTTACCCTAATTTATGTTTCCTGTAATGTGTGTTTAAATTATTAAAGTGTGATTTAACTTTCAGCACATGTATTCATGTCTTATTGAAAATGGATCTGTCGTGTGAAGTAGTTACATTTTCTTTCTCTGCAATTTACTTTCTTGCACTTGATTTTAGATTGGCTTTCATCCACCTGGTCCAAGCAGGAGAAACAAACCTGCACCAGTGCACGTTGGTGTGATATTTTCCTTTCCTGCAATTCTATTTATTTGCTTTTCCACTGCCTGGTACAAGCAGAAGAAATTAACCTGCACTAGTGCACGTTGGTGTGATGCAACAATTTTTCTTAATCTACTTTCCATGATTTTCTTTCTTACTTTAAACGCTTACGACAGGATAAATGATTGTTTCTTTACTTCTGCATTTTTTTTAAGATCAGAAACATTCACTTTTATGCGTGAAATTCGATTCGATAGTAAACTAGCACTTGCAATAACTGAACACTTGTATCAAGGACTAAAAGCTAAGTGCAGGAAGCTCTGATCCAATACAGGAACCAATTTCTTGCCACAAGATCGGAGTGCTCTGAACCTTGATACTTTTGAGCCCTTGCATGAAGTAAAAAGCCTTCATTAAAGACACTATTTATACCTTCTACATAAATCTATGATCCTGCACTAGTGCAGGATAGATTAATGAAAGAAGGAAATCTCTAAGGAAGAAGGTTTAAGGGCCCATCTAATGAGACTACTAAAGTGTCTTTGCTAAGGGAAAACACATACTCAGTAGATTAAACAACTATTATTGGGAGTGATTGCCTTTTATCTTTAGTTCTCTCTTGCCAATGCATACTTTCTCGTTCCAGTCTTAGATTATTTTTGATGGTCCAAGTTGCCTTATTCTCTTTTGATTTGATTCTACAATCTTTCCTTTAAAGAAAGTAGGGCTTTACATTAGAAATATTCATACCCTCTCTGGCATTGCCTGTGCTTCATCTCTAAGTTTATGAATCCCCCTGGTTGACAAATTAAGTGTTGAGGAGTTTGCTTAAGTGTAATTCCTGCACCCAACATTTTGGTGCCGTTGTCAGGGAGGTGATTTGATTTGGTAAGAATTTTTTGATTATGCAATAGAGGTATTTTTTCTTTATTTATGTAGTGTTGTTTTTTTTAAGGAATTTTACTGGTGTTAATTGATTTCTGAAAGAATTTTTTAGAAGTTGTTTGTTATTTTTCTTTTTTTCTTTTCTTTTGAAATGAATGCCTAAGAAAGGTAAGTGTTTGAAGCCCACTAATGGATGAAAGAATTCTAAAAACAATTTTCATATTGGGTCTCCTTCTGTAAGCAAGAAGCCCAATTCAATTCAAACCCATCACGCAAGAACAATCCACTTGGATTCTGGTAACAACAGCTCATGTGTGGATGAGCTTGTGGAGGGTGGTACAAGTAAAAGGGGAACAATGGTGGACCAAGAAGATCATTTAGAAGGGACTGGTGACAACCAGGTAAGTGAAGAACAATCCACTTTTGTGTTTCCAATTGTGGATCCTGATATTGTGTCACAGATGAAGAATATTCCACCATCATCTCTCCCTCATTTCCATGGTAAAGTTCATGAAGATCCCGACTCTTTTCTATTTGAGTTTGATATTCTGTGTAGAAGTTATGAGTATGCAAATGAGGCTCAGAAGTTAAGATTATTTCCTATTACCCTCAAGGATTCAACTCTCTGTTGGTTTATGGGGTTAGGAGGAAACATCATAACCTCTTTGGATCAGATAAAGAGAGTGTTTTTGTCTAAATATCAAGAATATTGCAAAACTCGGGACATGCAGGATGAAATTTTTATAATCATACAAGATGATGATGAAATTCTTGAAGATTATTTGGAAAGATTTCTGTATATTTTACAGACATCAAAACTTAAGCCTTTTCCCAACACTATTAGAACCTTGTTCTTAAGAGGACTTACTTATAATGCTAGAAATAATTTGAATCTGTTAGGACAAGGTGATATTTCTCAGCAAAATTTTTATCAAATTTGTGAGTTATGCAAGAAATTTTCAAGAAATAAGTATAGATCCGATAGAGGAACACAAAATAGAAATAGAAAAGCTGAGTCTACTGATGCTATGATTATTGGACTAGAAAATAAAATGGAAAACATGAAAATTGATATAATGAACACTGTTACCAAACAGTTAGACTCCTTAAAATTTCAGCAGAAATTCATGAAGGAACAAGACTCATTATGTATTTTCTGTCCTAAATGTAGAGAAAAGCATCATCCTAAAGAGTGTCCTCTTAATTTGAAAGAAACTAATAAGTCTGCTATTTGTGCAGAAGACCATATCACAAAAAATTGTCCCTCTATACAAAGACTTAAATCTTTATTTACAGGGGGATAGCCTAAACCTGAATACTTGAATGTTATGGGAGCAAGAAGGAATTGGCCTCAGGTAGGTATAGGTATGGCTTCTGAATTTTCTCCACACTATTTTGGTTATAATTCACATGCATATTCTACTCCTAACTCTCATCAGCAGTGGCAGTATGGGAATCAATATTAGCATGGGAAACCTTCTCAACCATGGCAACAAGGTTGGAGAGGGCCAACTCATTCTCCATATTCCTACCAGCCACCTATGTAGTCATATCCAACTACACATGCACCTTATTCAATGCCTCAACTTCTGAGTCAGTCCACTCCACCATTGCATTTACCTCCACCCTTTCGACCTCCTTTGTTGCCTAATCAACCTATGCCCAACCTAATAATAATAAAGGCGTGTATACGCGAGTACAACTAGACTTTTCCGCGTATGCCATTTTAATGATTAAAAAATATATAAAAATCCCTAATTTCGTGCTGGGTTGATGGTTACTCAGGTAGTTCAACCACCCCAGCCCGTGGCCAACTGTTTCCAACTGCTGAAACTACTTGGAGGGACTATAAAAAGCCCTCATGTGTATGGCCTAAGGGGGAGAGAGAATTATTGATATTATACTCTGTTGGTGTTCCCTATCCAAGTCTGATTCCCCGTGCCTCCTGCACTTTCCCAGTTCATTACAGGAAACCCTTGTTTCCTTGAGATACACATCCCTTTATATGTTATCTCGTATGCACCAGGTTGGAAGGAGTCTTAGCGAGGCAAGGGCTGGACGGATCCGGACGACGGTCTGCGAAGGCCTTGGAAGGATCAGGTGATCTCTCCACTTGATTACTTTTGTACGTACTATTTATAATACAGAAGTATCATGCTGTTCCCGAAATAAACGTGTTAGTGTATGTTTTTATGTATGAGAATATTTGTTATACAAGCATTCATTATGATTTATTTAATGTTTTATATGAATCTCACTAACATATAGAGTAGATATATGTTGTACAACTTGTCCTTTGTGCTGGTTTCTTCTTGTATTTCAGGTTAAGGAGGAAGGACGGTTGCAGGGAGTTTGGACTCCACGTGGATCTACTTCAAACGTAGGACCAACGGGTAAATCTCTCATTATGCTCTATTTAGTTTTTCTGAACGTGCATGGTTGTGTGAGTCTCTGTTAAGTAGTACGCCCCTGCTCTGTGGAGGTTGTATCCCAACCAACCTCTAGGGTGTTAATTCCCCGAAACAGAACTGGCGACTTCGCTGGGGATCACATTTTTGTGATTCTCCTGTTGGGTTGTTTCAGATGTTTGGTAGGTTGCCAACAGTTTTATCTGTCTTTTACAGTCTAGTTTATTTTCTTGTAGTCAGTCTGAAGTCTTGGTGTCTTTCCCAAGCTTGTCCTTTTTATTTTTCATTATCTTTCTTTGTATACGCTCTTTTGCCTGCACACAGTCGTGTATACCCGCGAGTTTGTGTAGAAGGAACCGTGTATACGCGAGTTTCCCTCAACACAGACGCGTATACACGCTGGTTGCATAACTGCAAGGTCGCGTATACCTAGGCAGATTTTGAATTTTTAGGATTCTGGAGTTTTTGGTCCTTTCTGGCTGTAGAGGCCTGTGTCTACAGTGTCTCTCTGTTTACTGGAGTGTGAAGGAAGTGGTTTCAAGTCTTGTTTCTCTTTCGTTTGTTCGAAAACTAATCTTTTTGGCAAAGTGTTCTTGTTGGTGCTGGCACTCCTGGATTGAGTTCCAAGATCGCTTTCTGAGCATTCTTGGCTGTTCTGCTTTATCAGAACAGAGAGCTTCTGCTCACTGACTCGTTCCTATCTTTGTGTTGTGCTTTGCATTGCGTTTTTTGCTTTGTTTTCGATTGGTTTTCTTGAGTTTCATACGCTAGGGTTTTGTTGCAATTTTCGAAGAACTTTTCTTGTTTCTTTGGAGTCTTTTTGTTGCAACGAGTTTGCACTGTTTCTCTAGGCTGATTGGCTGAGTTTTTGGTCTTCCATTGCTCTTATTGATCTTGCTATCATTAGCTTTATAAGGTTTTGGAGCATTGTTGAAGTTTATGCTTGAAATTCGGTCTCATTTTGGCTTGGATTGTGATAGTTGCGCTTGGTCTTTTTTGAGCTCTTGCCTTATAAAACTAAAAAGTCCAAAAAACATTTGTTTTGCTTTTTGTTTTTGCATATCAAAAACTCAAAAAACATTGTTTCTTGTTTTTGTTTTTGTTGTTGCCTTTTCATTTTCGTTTGGTCATATCTTTTGGAGCTTTTGTGAAGTTTCTTGCTTCTAGTTTTCAGCTTGATTTTGAGGAGAGGTTGTCATTTGATTTCTTCTTCTTCTTGTTCAGTATTTTGGTGTCTTATATTAAGAGTTCTTCTTTTCAAGAATTGACTTTCTGGACAACAAAAGATGAGTTAAAACTGAAGGAGCCTTTTGGGAAATTTCACCTTGTTTCAAGAGACTTTTGCATCTTAGAATTTACATGCTTGTAGTCATTTGCATTAGGTGCATTGAATCATTTAGTTAGCTTCTTAGTTTTTGTGAGTGTGAGTTTGTAATTCGAAAAGAAAAATACAAATTTTTAGTCTCGTAGAACCTCTATAGAGATTACTTTTCATCGAAAGACAAAGAACTGCATGTGCATGTAGTCAGGTTTTTATTAATTTCTTTTGCGTCAAAAAATCATTGGTTTCATCTCCATATCCTCGTGACTTAATACAACAGCCCTTAAAATAATCGATTTAATCTAAAATCAACTAGCAAGTTTTTCTAAGTGTCAATCACCAACTAGCTAGGTTGTAGGGCCTTGGAATAGGTGAGTGGAGAGTTAACTCTCCAAGGCCGCTCAAACAAACATAGAAGTTGATTAATTGAGCGAAATCCAACTCCGTGAGGTGGACTGGGAAAGCTCTCATCCAAGAGTCAAGCGCGAGGGGAAGTGAAGGTTAAGAAGAGGGATACCCCCCCTCCGATTAGCTGAATCTGACCTCAAGACCGTTCCGCCCAGCTTCTGATACGGATTGGTGTCCATAGTTGCTGTTCCTAGGTTCCACACAGGTGACTGCGGGGGGGGAATACCCGTGGTACCTGAGACAGACGTCGCATCACTTCCAGCAGTACTTCTGGGGGGTGCCCTTGCGAAGCTTGGGTGCTTGAGCCGGCAAAGGCTGTTGTTAGGAGGTCGGCGTAACTGCTTCTGATACCTTCGCTAGTTGTTCTGGGCCCTAATCATCCCAGACTGCTTTCGGAAGGCCCTGTACTTCGCTTTCCTGTATTTTGGTGTCCGGTCCTCATCACCCGGAGCGGAAATACTTGGAGGCTGTTTGCTTGCTGTTTCTCAGGGATTTTCATTTTTAGTGAGTGCTCTTTGCTCCTAGCTTGCCTAGCTTTTCACTTTTTTGAGTCTAATATAATAAATCTATAAAAGTGGCTGATCAAGCGCCTCGACGTTCGAGGAGAATCCGGGGGTTATCTCCTGAGAGTGCAGAGCCTTCTTCGAGAAGGCGTAGGAGCGATTTAGCCGGTGGTTATCACCCTGTTGATTCTGACGCTGTGGAGAGTGATCCTCCACTAAGGTATGAAGGTTTCGTTTCTGATTCCGGTGTCGGTCCCGAGAGGAGCGTTCCGCTCACCTCGCGAGTTCTTTTTCCTCAGGAAGAAGATTTTCAAGTTGAAGACATACCTGAGCCTCCTGCTTCAGGTCCATCTCCTCTTCCTCCTGATCATCCGTTTGTTATTCAGTACATCGGACCGGAGTCTGAGAGACCGCCGGATCTTCCATATCATTCTTATCTTTCGATGGCCACGACTGGGAACGCGGCTTCTACCGTGAGTGCTGCAGGCATTCAGACCCCTACTTCTGTCGAGGCAAGGGGCACTATTGCTTCATCTTCGATTGCTTCTAGCACTACTATGTTTGGCTCTGCGTTCACCCAAGCATATGCTTCTCATTCTGGTCCCTTCTGTTCAGGGATGTCCATTAGTGGAAATCCCTCTTTTTCCTTTTCCGCCGGTGCAGCTGGATCTACGCCCATGTCTAACATGGCTAGTGGATCATCTTCGTTTCAGGGTTTCCCCTTTGGGACTGGGCATATTCCCAGTTCCAATCCTTCTTTAGGGTCGTTTCCTTTTACCTCCCAGACCCAGAGTTTCAACCCTTGGTCTGGGGGGAAAAGTTCGACCACTTTTACAGGATGGAATCCTGTCTTTACAATGGCTGGGGCAGGGAATCAGTTCTTCGCGGGTCATCAAGGGAATGCTTCTTTCCCTTCTTCGTGTGCTTATCAGTCTTTTTATCCTCTGTCTAATGCGTGGAACCCCTACCAGGGGCTTTCCTCTTCAGTCAATACTTCAGCGGGGGGAACTAGTCTGGGTTTTGGTAACTCGGCGTGTGGAGGAGGTTCTTCTCCGTTTTCTACGAGTCCTTTCTGGCAGCCTGGTGCCTCATCAAATCCAGGCTATTCTTTTCAGAATGTTGGAAATCCATCCCATCAAGGATGGAATTCTCAGGCTCCGCCTCGATTACCATTTCTGGCAACGTTAAACTTGCCAGATTTGTCAAAGTTAACTAATGACCCAATTCGGTATAGTCCGGGGTGGCCTCCGGTTCCAACCAAACTTCCTTCAGACATTCCTAAGTTTGAAGGTAAGAATGGTGAAGATCCGGCAGACCACATCACCACTTTCCACTTATGGTGCTCATCAAACTCCCTGATTGATGACTCGATTAGGTTGAGATTATTTCAACGCACCCTAACTGGGAATGCTGCCAAATGGTATATAGAGCTCACTGGGGGCAGTTTCGCCACATTTGGAGAACTGGCTGTCACTTTTCTTAACCATTTTCAGTTGCCTGTCAGATATGAGGCTGGGACCGAACTCCTGGCTAATTTTAAGCAGGATGATGCAACTCACATTTCTGATCACATTCAGGAATGGAGGAGAAGGAAGAGGCTTATCAAAGCCCATATTCCAGGTGAGTTCCTTCTCGAGTGGTTTTTGAAATCTCTGCAGTCAGATATTTCAAAAGATGTATCCCTATCTGAGGTATTTTCTGAGGAGTAGGCCATCTTTAGGGCCCAGCAGTTAGAATTGATCTATTCTCAGTCTGGGATGCTTTATAAGTATTTTCCCAACGCTCCTCGCTCCAAATTGGATTTATCAAAACCCAAACCTGGTCCGCATGGTGACGGGCTTGTCGGATCGGTCAATAGTAGTGCAGCCAGCCTGCTTTCTCAATTGCAGCAGTTGTCTTTACAATCTGCTCCTTCTGGTCAGGCTGTGCCTGCTGATTCATCACCTTCCCAGTCTTTGTCCATTAATGCTGTCCAGTCTTCTGAACCCAAAGGAAATCAACAGTCCGATGGGAAGAAGAAGGGACGTAATAACAGGAATAAGGGCAAGGATGGGAAGGGCAATGCAAATAAAAACAACGAGCGTGTTGGTGAAGGGCAAAAGGAGAAAAAGAAAGTGAAGTTTCCGTGCAAGCTTTGTGCTGGAGACCATCTAACACACCTTTGCCCGAAAATTCAGGATGCTCAGCGCCTGTTATCTCAGCAGGGTTCTTCTAGTTCCCAGGCTGTGCTAACAAACCCTTTTCCCCAAGGGCAGCAATTGATTGTTGGCGCGAACCAGACTCCTGGGGCTTCCTCTGGAGGTCCCCAGGAAGGGGAAATTCCATCGAATATCTTTATGATGAGTGCTCACGTGGATGTCGCTACGAGATCTCGTGATTATGGCGGGGAGGAATCTTCGAAAGCTAAGGAAGTTCCTGATGCTACTGAGCCGCTTCACATCACGAAGCCAACTGTCGAGTCTATGCTTTGGATGCCAAAAGCATCTTCTAAGCGGTCAACGATTAATCTGAACATGAGGGCTGCCCAGAACTACTCGATTGTAGAAGATCTGGCGTAGAGTCCTTGTGCTATGTCAGCTTTAGAGGTACTCCAGTCTTGTCCGGCTCAGCGCAGTGCTTTGCTCACTGCCATTGGGGCTATAGATCCAAAAAATTCTCTTCTAATTACTTTTGATATGAATAATTTTAAGAAGAGACTTCCTCATCATATGGCCTTCCATATTAAATCATCGTATCGGAAGACTAATATCTTTCGCACGGTTGTTGATGAGGGTGCTTCTACTTGCGTGATGTCTCTCGCATGCTGGAAGACACTTGGATCTCCCAAAGGTGTTCCATCTAGCACTGTTCTTACTGCGTTCGATGGCCATTCTCACAGACCCCATGGTATTGTCCCGGCTTTGCCCATCTGTGTTGGGGGAAAAACTGTCAACATAGAGGTTGAGGTAGTGGATGCAGCCTTGGACTACAACCTTCTGTTGGGGAGGAACTGGATTTATGAGATGGATGCCATTGCATCCTCATTATTTCGAATTGTATGTTTCCCCCACGAAGGGAGGATCGTTACAGTGGATCAACTGGACTGTCCTCAGGTAGACCTGAATGCGCCTTCTGACTCATCTGTTCCTAAGTTGGATAATACTAAGGCGCATGTTGAGAATCTAGGAGTTGGAATGTATTCTTCCCTGATGGGTTCTTTCGATCTTCCTCCTCCTAAGGTGTCTATTAATGCTATTTCATCCTCCAAGGCTCCCCTTCGAAGAGAGTTCTTTCGAACTCATTATTTTTCGGACCCTTGGACCTTACCTTCCCCAACAGCCACATTGGAGGAAGGGCAAGTGGGTGGAATGGCATTCTCGATTTCTGCAGCTGAGATTGCATATCAGTCTATTGTTGACACTGCAGAATCTGATCCAGCTCCTCTTTCACCGGAAGAGTTGGATGGTGATGTGGCTCCGGCTTGGACGCTTACTTCTTCTTCTGCCCAGGATTGTCTAGATACCACTCTTCCATATGAAGAGGCCATCCTGGAAGCGATGACAGGTATAGATAGACCGTGGGATGATTTGCATCATCGGTCTTACTTCCTACCTAACTTGAGCGAAGTCGAAACAAGTTTTCCAAGTCCTCAGTCTCCTGGACCTGTTCACCCAGTCTTGAGTCCTTTGGCACCAGCACAGGTTTATGTTGAAGGGAACATGGTTGTGATCTCTCCTACTATCCCGGTGAACATCTCCAAGAATCCCAACATTATCGAGAATGTCTTCGTTGGAGCTGAATGTTCCCATGAAGAGGTTCAAATCTATACCGAGCTCTTCAAAGAGTATAGGGATGTTTTTGCTTGGTCTTATGAGGAAATGCCTGGCATAGACCCATCTATCGTCCAGCATGAGATCAAGACGTATGAAAACGCTAATCCGGTCAGGCAAAAACTTCGTCCGGTTAATCCTAGGAAGGCAGCAGCTATCAAAGCTGAAGTTGAAAAGCTGCTTAAGGCGGGATTCATTTTCCCAGTTCCTCTAACTGAATGGGTTTCAAATCCCGTTCCTGTTGATAAAAAGCAAGGAACGATTCGAGTAAGCATCGATTTCAGAGACCTGAATAAGGCGTGTCCTAAAGATAATTACCCCACACCCTTCATTGATCAGATTATTGACGAGTGTGCCGGTAACGAGATTTTCTCCTTCATGGACGGTTTCTCTGGTTATAATCAAATTACTATCCGTCCAGAAGATCAACATAAGACCGCATTTATTTGTCCCTGGGGTACATTTGCATATAAGAAAATGCCTTTTGGTCTTAAAAATGCTGGAGCTACTTTTCAGCGGGCCATGTCTTACGCCTTCCACGACATCAAGAAGATTATCGAGGCATACTTAGATGATCTCGCTGCTCATTCTCGAAAGAGGATAGATCATCCTGGTCACCTCCGGAAAATATTTGAAAGATGTCGTTTTTATAAAATTCGATTGAATCCGAACAAGTGCGTTTTCGCGGTTACATCCGGTCGGCTGTTGGGATTTATCGTGTCTAGGAAAGGGATAAGGGTAGATCCCTTCAAGGTTGAGGCAATACTTCGGTTGCCTCCCTCGTCTTCAATCCGTCAGCTTCAAAGTCTCCAAGGGAAGTCTAATTTTCTTCGGAGGTTTATCGTTAACTATGCTGAGATTACAAAGGGATATATGAGACTGTTGAAGAAAGGAGTTCCTTTTATTTGGGACGACTATGCTCAACGCTCATTCGATGCCTTGAAAAAGGCATTGACCTCTGCTCCTTTACTGAGTCCACCCGATTATAGCAGAGATTTTCTTTTGTATCTGGCTACAGCAGAATCTACCATTGGTATGGTTCTGGTTCAGGAGGATGATGCTCTGGCTGAGCATGTTATTTACTACCTTAGTCGGGGACTGGTAGGACCTGAACTGCGATACACCGATGAAAAGTCAACCTTGGTAACGATTCATCTTTGTCACCGACGACTCCGGCATTATATTATTCTTCGCAAAACTTATGTCTTGGCAGCTGCCAATCCATTTCAGTTTGTCCTCAGCAGGCGAGTGATTGGGGGCAAGTATAATAGATGGATTGTGATATTACAGGAATTTGATCTAGAGTTCATGTCTGCCAAATCCAAGAAGTCATTAGTCTTTGCGGAATTGATCTCCGAGTTGCCTTGTGGAGAGGAAATGATCTATGATGAGTCCTTTCCGGACGAACACTTGTTTCTAATCTCTCCACAATATCCTTGGTATGGGGATATCATTGTGTATCTCCAGACTGCGAGGTTTCCCTCTTCTTTTTCGAAAGATGAGCGTCGCAAGATGCGAAACTTAGCCAAGAATTATCTGATTATTGGTGATGCTTTGTACCGTCGAGGGGTTGATTCAATCCTAAGACGCTGCTTAACTTTCGAAGAAGCCGAGGCTGTGCTCAATGATTCTCACAGTGGAGCTTGTGGGGGTCATTTATCAGGGCTTGCTACAGCCCAAAAGATTTTGCGTGCAGGATACTTCTGGCCCTCGATTTTCAAAGATTGCATTGAATCGGTCAAGAAGTGTCATCCTTGTCAGGTATATACTCGGAAAATGCGCGCTCATCCAGCTCCGCTTTTTCCAGTCGTTACTGTCAGACCCTTTACAAAGTGGGGTATGGATTATACTACTTGTAACCCGCCTTCGGCAAAAGGTCACAAGTACATTATCGTAGCAGTAGACTACTTTACGAAGTGGGTCGAAGCTATGCCTACTTTTGGGAACGATGGTGAGACTGCAGCTCTTTTCTTCTTCAAGCAAGTTATCGCTCGTTTCGGTATACCTAGAGAGATTGTCACTGACCATGGCAGTCACTTTCAGAACAGTATGATGGCTGAGTTGGCTCTTAAATTGGGTTTCCGGCAGGAGCATTCGTCTCCATATTATCCTCAAGCCAATGGCCAGGTGGAGGCCGTGAATAAGTCCTTGAAGACAATTCTTCAACGGACGATTGATAAACATAGATCCAACTGGCACATTATGCTATATCCTGCACTCTGGGCATACAGGACGTCAGTGAAAACTGCAACTGGCTTTACTCCGTTTCAGTTAGTCCACGGGGTGGAATCTGTATTTCCCATTGAATGCGAGATTCCTTCCCTTAAACTGGCTGTTGAGCTTCTTCCTGACACTTCTAGTCTGGCAGAGCGGCTTCTTCATCTGGAACATCTTAATGAGCAGCGTCGAGATGCCGCCACGTTGAACGAAGCGCATAAAAACCGAGTCAAAGTCCAGTATGATAAGGCGGTTAAGCCTAGGGTCTTTTCCGAAGGTGACCTTGTTTTGGTCTATGCCCAGGAAAAAGATGCCTTGGGGGCGGGAAAGTTTAAGTCGATGTGGTATGGCCCCTATATCGTCAAAAAAGTCCTTAAGAAAGGAGCGTATACCTTGGTTGACTTCGAAGGGAATGAGTTGCCGGAGCCCCGAAATGGGCTCTATTTGAAGAAGTATTATGCCTAGGCTTTGGCCTGGAATTTTTCTTTGTATATAGTAGTTTTTTGCTTTGTACATATCTGTTTGATTTTCGATCTTTGATGAGATGGTGATGTTTTTGATCTGCTTTGGCAGGTTGTGTTGATGTCATGAGTCATTTTGGTTTCGCCGATGGTGCTAGTAGACACACCCGGAACTTAGCTTCCGCGGCTTGGGTGCTTCATTATCCTTCCGGTCAGCTGTTGGTATCAAGAGGGGTCTGCATTGGTCTTGCTTCCAATAACGTAGCAGAATACACTGCAGTCATTCATCTACTCTCGGAGGCAATATCTTTAGGTGTTGATTCGTTGGTAGTTTTCTTGGACTCCCAGCTGGTGGTGTCGCAGTTGAACAACACTTATCGGGTACGAGATCCAGTTTTAGTACGATTGTTCTTGAGGGTACGTTTGTTACAAAGGTCATTTCAATTTTTAACATTCATTCATATTCCTCGAGCTGACAATTGGTTTGCTGACTCATTAGCTAATCAAGCTTTAGATTGGCATATTAATCATTCAATACAATAATTTCTAATCATCAAAAACATCATACATTTGATACATTTATCACATCACATCAAATATCGCTGTATATATATCATCGGTATGTCAAAAACTTTACAAAATTTGGATCCATAAATGCCGTACAAAACTTGGGCTTATGCCCCATCATGTTCAGTCTCAAAAAAGAATATACAGTCATCTAATATGTAAAATCTGTCTACTCCTGAGGACCCTGCCCAGAAGTTGTGTTCCTATAGAACATCACTGCAGTGGCCACACGGCGGAATAGTCTAACCCAGTCCCGGGGTACTCCTGCAACCCGTCTCTGGACGGCTTCTGGCAAGTCCTCCACAGCAGCCAGAGGGATTTGGCGGGTCAGTCCCTCCAAGTTTCTCTGCACGGCCTGGAGTGTCCTGTCAGAATCCGCTGTCTCCGCCTCACCTCTGCGGCGTTTGTGACGTGCTAGGCCCTCAGGACGAACTGGTCCAACATCTGAAACATGATCATTTTTAATTGTCAGTCATTATGAATCCAATCCAAAAACATGTTTGTTTTTCATTTTTCATACATATTTGAAAAATCCAAAAAATCATATAAGTTAAAATTTTTTTTTGCAAAACTTACCGACTGCTCCCCATGCTGCTCCAGGTGGAAGTACTAGATCTGGATCTCCTCGGAAATCCATCCCGGCATAGGGATAGTCGTCCAATGCGATGATCTGTTCTCTCCACCACAGGAAGAACTCATCGTCCCAGGTGGTTCGGGGTACCTCGCTGCCCCCCAGTCTCTTCATCATGTCTGCCCAACGGGCAATTCTTGGGTCCCGCGAGCTGCTGATAGTCGAGATGACTTTGGGTCTCAAAGCTGGAACTCTCTCGAAGAAGAATGTTGTCAAAATGGTCCCATAGCCAAAGTGTTTTGTCTTTGTTTGGCGAATGGAGGTCAGCTGTTGTTTCATATTCAGTAGCAGGGCTGTGCACCAATCATACACATGAATTAAGCACTCTACAGCTATGCTCATGTGCATCCTGGACACCTGATGTAGTGAGGCAGATCCTGCCACTCTGCCGATGGTGAACAGGAGGATATTTATGTGCAAATCCCTGATATCTCTAATTGCAATCTGTGTTCCAACCTTCTTGGAATTATCTACGCAATATATTTGGACATAGTCTTCCACGGTCAACCCTCCCAGGGGCTTTCCGTGCAAGTCCACTGGATCTCCCCTCCTGGAGAGTCCAGTGATGAAGTATATATCTTCCACTTCTATACGTAGTGGCATCTGATCAATTATGAAGCAATCCTGATCTGGTTCCCAGTAATTTACGAGCATTTCAAGCAGTCGCACATTACTTTTCATATTGGGCATTTTAAAGAATTTGAACAATCCACAGTTTCGGAGGACATTTTGTGCTGCGCAATCCTGCATGACCTCTTGGTCTATTGCGCTATGCTCACGTTCCCTCCATGAGATGGTCATCCTGAGAAATTTCATCAAAATTTGCATTAGAAACTCTTTTTGGGTTACGGACTTGCGCATACGCGACTTTTCCTGTGCACAGTCGCGTGTATACGCGGCTTGCCTTCATTGAACCCGCGTATGCGCAGATACGCATTTTTTAAGAAGGGTTTCCAGGCAAAAAATCACTTAATTTTAATTTTCAAACGGACAAAATGAATAAACAGGATGATTAAGGAGCCTACCTGAAGTTTCGCTGAGTTCCGACGGTCGGTTGTTCCTGATTTGACAAAACAAGTTTTAGCTCCAGAGCTCTTTTTCCAAATCAGCTATGCAATAATGAACCAATTGAGAGGTAAATTGTGTATTTATGGCTAAAAAATTGAAAATTTTCGCAAAATTTCCTTATGCTTATTTTTTCGATCTGTCTTATGCTGTATAACTCGATTGCTTGGAAGTGCCCAGTTTGGTATGTTTTCAGGTACATTTTGACGATTTTGAGACTTTTCCCGGTTTTTGATCCATGATTTCAGACTCTTCACGGCAGGTATATGATCTTCACTGGCATATAGGTTAGGGAATCACTTTCCATTGCATCTTGCATTCTAGCCTCCATACTGATCACTTGCCTTAGGTCGATCCCATCAGGTCATGAGCATTACACCCTTTTCACTCGCCGATTTTTAATCATGACTTGATGGTAGAGCCTTCCTTTACATGGGCTTCCTAGTTAGTTCCTCGCTATCACTTGTTGCCCATGCTGCTTTTTATGTAGGCTCGGGAGTCCTATTTAGTCCCGCCATGTCTTTTGTGGTGAAGCTTCATTCTTCTCCTTCATCACTTATCATTTTTCTGGCTTATACCCTAGAGGCTCCCTGGTGTCGTTAAGTTGTATTACTGCATTGCATATTGGCTACTTGTTTATCCTGGCCTTTAGCCGGCTTCATTTGGACTCTATGTTTAAGCCAACTTTTGACCTTGACTTTCTGTACAAGTTAACCATTGCATGCATTTAGCTATCACGACTTGACACCTTTTTACCCATGGATGGAACATTCCTCTGAGTATCACTGACCAGTTCTCGCCACCTTGCATTGAGCATAGGATTGTTCCAATCCCAGGAACTAGTGCATCGTCCTTCTTGATACACGTTCTATCCATTGTACCATAGCATTCTTTTATTCTTTTTCAGGCTTATTATGAAAAAGACAAAAAAATCAAATATAAAAAAAAGAGCGGGAACGGGATGTATCTTCGTTATTTTGATGGCAGTACAGAGTCAGTTTGTCGCCCTTGAACAAAGCACATATACTTATGTATATTTCCTTCATTTGGGATGGTTTTAGTTTTGACCTAGGTTCAGCCTTTACCATGTTTCACTTGTCAGTTCTCCCCCGGTTGGTTATCTCTTCCAATCATATGGAGAGTTTGTTTTGCCTCTTGCAAGACAGACTTATACAGTGTCACTTTTTACTGCCATGGTCATCACAGAGTCGTGCTTTTGTTCAAGGGAAGTCTAGCCTGAGTCAGCCATTCTGCGGTGTCTCTTGACTCATTATTCAGTCGGCCTTCCCGGTCTTGTCAGTATCATGTTCTATCACATCAGATGTTTTGGTCTTCTGCTCGTGCTGGTTTGAGAAGGTCCCCATTGACTTCTTGCTGGCGGGTTTGTCTCTTATCGACTACGACACATTGCTCTGAGAGCAAACCTAGAGCCGCACCTTGGGCCTATTTCCATCATTGATAGGTGACCTCGTGCTCAGCATTTGATCATCATCATGGGTCTTTGACTGAGTGGTTTCCCCTGTGTTCGACGTCAGCACACTTTATCACACTTGGGATTCGTACAGTACCTGGATTTCCATTTGACCCTATCGGTGGATTTCTCGCCTCTGTGTCAGCTTTCATTATTGGTTGGTTCAGAGGGTTTCTTCCGTGCGCTAGCTTCATCTTGTGCACGTCGGAAACGTACTTCGGTTTTGGTTCGATCACTCTCCTTCGTCTGATTCCTTCCAAATCTTGGCCTGCGGGTTACACTCGCGCTGGACTGATGTGGGATGCCTTAATGCCTTCCTTCCAGGTGATCTTTTCCCATCGACTCCGACTCATTGCTCTGGGAACAAGATCTAGAGTCTTTTTGTCAGTACCTTAGGGTTTGCAGTCATCAGTGGCAGACTCTTCGCTATCGACAGTGGGGATTCATCATTGCCTCTTGATTGGTAGATTCTTTCAAGTGTTCGACTTCAACTCATTCATTCACACTTGTCAGATTGTACTGGGGCACCTTGACACTCATTATCATTATCGGTGGGTTGTCTCGCGTTGGTTAACGGGAAACATCATTGCCCGGTAATCCAACGATTTCTCCCATGGTCGACTTCAGCTCATTTATTCCCAGTGTGTAGAATTGTGCCGTTGTGATCGGTGAAGACCTCGGGTTGCATCAGCATTTCTCGGTTCACTGTTGACAGTCCTTTCAGTTTCTGCCAGTGTTGCCGTCCACCCTTATATGTTGCAGTTCAGCACAGCAGCATCTTATATGTTGATCCCCGAGTTGCGTGATTGTACCGTTTGATCCGCCTCTTATGATCCGGTACTTGGAGATTCAGTTACTTGATCAGACATCCAGTTGCACTATCTTTGATCATCTTTCTATATGTGATACTTGGACATTGATACAGACTTGTCTTTCCGGGCCCTGCTCAGATGATTCACTATGTACTTTCAGTTCAGTTATACTTGTATACATGTTGGATCTATTCAGTACTTTCTATATATATATGATGTATTTTTGACTGAGCATGGGTATGCCCGCCTCAGCATGTGTTGACTCTCTGGTTTCTTTCATTGGTTTTTGGCAGGCTGAAATCTGGTGAAGTCCTCTCTTGTCCTTGCGAGGTTCTTTCTATGTGCATAATACATTTCGGCCATCATGTACCCCTTCTGACCTCATATATTAGGGGGCATCTGTTATAGCATCATTTCTCACCTTGACATGATTCTTGATTGCTTTATGGCTTTATGGGCACCCATTCCTACAGACTTGGACAAATTCACTTAAAAACAGTGTAAAATCCTCCATACGCGACTATGCCCGTGTTTTTCCGCGTGTATACGCGAGTACAGCTAGAATTTTCCGCGTATGCCATTAAAATGATTAAAAAATATATAAAAAATCCCTAATTTCGCGCTGGGTTGATGGTTACTCAGGTAGTTCAACCACCCCAGCCCGTGGCCAACTGTTTCCAACTGCTGAAACTACTTGGAGGGACTATAAAAAGCCCTCATGTGTATGGCCTAAGGGAGAGAAAGAATTATTGATATTATACTCTGTTGGTATTCCCTATCCAAGTCTGATTCCCCGTGCCTCCTGCACTTTCCCAGTTCATTGTAGGAAACCCTTGTTTCCTTGAGATACACATCCCTTTATCTGTTATCTCGTATGCACCAGTTTGGAAGGAGTCTTAGCGAGGCAAGGGCTGGACGGATCCGGACGACGGTCTGCGAAGGCCTTGGAAGGATCAGGTGATCTCTCCACGATTACTTTTGTACGTACTATTTATAATACAGAAGTATCATGCTGTTCCCAAAATAAACGTGTTAGTGTATGCTTTAATGTATGAAGAATATTTGTTATACAAGCATTCATTATGATTTATTTAATGTTTTATATGAATCTCACTAACATATAGAGTAGATATATGCTGTACAACTTGTCCTTTGTGCTGGTTTCTTCTTGTATTTCAGGTTAACGAGGAAGGACGGTTGCAGGGAGTTTGGACTCCACGTGGATCTACTTCAAACGTAGGACCAACGGGTAAATCTCTCATTCTGCTCTATTTGGTTTTTCTGAACGTGCATGATCGTGTGAGTCTCTGTTAAGTAGTACGCCCCTGCTCTGTGGAGGTTGTATCCCAACCAACCTCTAGGGTGTTAATTCCCCGAAACAA